>CM040913.1:8306129-8338629 GCA_023029165.1 Gobiocypris rarus | reverse complement strand
ATTAAAATATGTATTCATGTTCAAGTAAGTAAACAGTAAATATACTTGTTTCTATTTAAATGTTTATTTTAACAATAAACAGGAAACAAAATAAATGTTCATAAATGTAAATTTTTTACATTCTTTTAAGTTTTCCATAAATAGTGTAAAATAAACATTACAATACCAATATAAATATATAAAAAACAAGCAAATGATATAAATAAATGCTAGTGTTTATGTATATTTTAATATTATTTACTTTTTAAAGTTTATGTTACAAACTGAATTTATTTGCCAGCATCTAAAGACGCACACAACTCCAGAAAACAACAAATCAGTATTAGTTATTATTTATGCACTGAATAGCTGATGTGCAAATTAAAATGTGTAGAAAACAAGAAAATAATAAAAAGTAAAATCGCTGTGCTTATATTTTAATGTTTATATATAAAAAAATATACTAAACGTTTTATTTACTTAAAAGTGTGAATTAAAATAAGTAAATATTCTTGTGATTATTTATATTTATGTCTACTTGCATATTATATAAATATATATATATATATATATATATATATATATATATATATATATATATATATATATATATATAAAAAGTAAATTGAATGTTTAAGTTTGTTTAAATGTTAAGGTATAAAGGAATAAAACAAATAAGTGTTCATAAATATATATAGACAATTAATAATGTAAAAAATAAACATTACAATATGCATAAAGATATATACAAATAAAGCAAATTATTTATAAAAAAATGTATATATATATATATTTTTATTATATTTTTATTTACACACTTAAATGGCATTTTTCTGCCAGTGTTTTGTACTAACGCTTTGGCAATATGTAAAACATGCAAACAAAATTACTACAAAAAACCGTCATCATAACGCATCATTTCCAGTCTGCCGCTTCTTCATAGATGCATATTTGAATATTTCAGAATGAGCATTCGCATAGTGTCTGTGGTGATGAATAATAGAGCAGAGTTGCATCATGGGAATGCAGTGTTTGTGAATGTGTGAGTGTCACAGCTGCATTACGGGATGAGTTTTAGTCCGTCGCATTATACGGGTTTGGAGCATCATCATACTCATTTTCATTTGATGATGTGATGTAATCTCACCGGCGGTCATCCTCTTCTCCGTGTGCCGTTTCCCAGCCTCCCGGAAGGCGACGAGCGCTCTGAAGTACGCCCGGATCACGGCCCAGCGGAAGGTGGCCACGGGGTCGATTCCCATCAGGCTGCACACGAACGCGTTACGGCTGCTCTTCAGCAGAGCCACGATATCCGGACGCATGTGATCCGTGTTCTTCTCCCGGAAATCCTGCAGGACACATCGGACACGGCAGCCAATACGGACAAGATATTACATTCATATTTCAGCTGATTAAAAATATTGCTAAAACCCATACTAGCATCTTAAAGAGTTACTGTTTCAAAGCCCTTGAAATGAGCAGCCGTTCTCATAATCAACACTGATACTGTCACATCTTCTGAAAAGCTTTCCTGTAAACACTATTCAAATAAACACACACCACCACAGTGTGTGTGTGTGTGTGTGTGTGTGTGTGTGTGTGTGTGTGTGTGTGTGTGTGTGTGTGGATTTAACCCTCTCTGCCAAACATGTGCTCCAGATACACTCGTAGCCGAGGGGCCAATCCAACCAATCAGATTAAACCGCAGAATTAGGTCACTGGAAGTGTGTGTGTGTGTGTGTGTGTGAGAGAGAGAGTGAGCAACATGCAAATGCTCAATTGAATCGCACACACAGAACAGAAAATAACACTCATTGTGAGTTTATATCCCACGAATCAGAGAAACAAAATGGAAATTCAGACTCTTTTTCCTCACAATTTATATCCACATTCATTTGTATATATACGCCTTATAAAACAGTTTATATCTTGCAATAATTTTTCTCTCAACCTTTTCTCACAATTTAATCTTTATATCGCATTCCTGACTCGCAATTGCAATTTTTTTCTAGCAATTTGCTCATTTTTGTTTTTATTTTCTAATTTTTTCTCGCAATTCTGACTATTTCTTGTCACTTCAAATTTGATATCTCACAATCCTGACATTTTCTCACAATTTCAAGTTCATATATCGCTTATAAATCATGAGTTAAACTCAAAGTGAGAGAATGAAGTCAGAATCATGATAAATGGTTTCCATAGATGTGCACATGCTTAAACCCAATCTCTGATCCTCTGAACCGCTGATTCTGACCTTCACGCCGTATTTGACCTTCCCGGCGTAGTGCCGGATGATGAACGCCGGCTCCATGACGGCAGGAAACTCGATGTAGCCGCTTCCCTCGTGCTGACGCTTGAACTTGTCCAGCAGAGTTTGATTAGACGCCTGTGGAAAACTACAAACCAACAACAACCTTTCTTATTCATTCCTGATGAAATGTACATTACTTGAAAGGTTTTAAACTCTTAAGTCATTAATTATGGTAATATTTAATATTATGATCATGTTTCTAATATATGATCACTGTAATGTGACTTCCAGAAAGCTAAATCCCACAATGGAGCAGAATGATGCAGTCAAATGGTGTGGTTGAGACGCACTTGCACTCTTCGTCCAGCAGGTGGAGCAGCGCCGTGGGTTTCTTACTGATGAGGTTGATGCAGGCCGTGTTGTCGATGTATTCGATCATGTGCCAGCTGATGCCCTCCGACCTATACTCCTCCTGAGAGAGCCAAAGTCACATTATCAACTCTCGGTCGTCACATTATCAACTCTCGGTCGTCACATGATCAACTCTCAGTCGTCACATGATCAACTCTCAGTCGTCACATGATCAACTCTCGGTCACATGATCAACTCTCGACATGATCAACTCTCAGTCGTCACATGATCAACTCTCAGTCGTCACATGATCAACTCTCGGTCGTCACATGATCAACTCTCACATCGCACCTGCTCAACTTTTAGCTGTTAACAATAAAAACCTTCGACGGCAGGTCTTTATATTATTTTTTTTAAATAAATTCTGTAGTACTTAGAATATTGCTTAATATAATATTTTTTTTACAATGTCAAATATTAAATATAATAATCGTTGTACACTCACCTAAAGGATTATTAGGAACACCATACTAAATCTGTGTTTGACCCCCTTTCGCCTTCAGAACTGCCTTAATTCTACGTGGCATTGATTCAAAAAGGTGCTGAAAGCATTCTTTAGAAATGTTGGCCCATATTGATAGGATAGCATCTTGCAGTTGATGGAGATTTGTGGGATGCACATCCAGGGCACGAAGCTCCTGTTCCACCACATCCCAAAGATGCTCTATTGGGTTGAGATCTGGTGACTGTGGGGTTCATTTTAGTACAGTGAACTCATTGTCATGTTCAAGAAAACAATTTGAAATGATTTGAGCTTTGTGACATGGTGCATTATCCTGCTGGAAGTAGCCATCAGAGGATGGGTACATGGTGGTCATAAAGGGATGGACATGGTCAGAAACAATGCTCAGGTAGGCCGTGGCATTTAAATGATGCCCGATTGGCACTAAGGGGCCTAAAGTGTGCCAAGAAAACATCCCCCACACCATTACACCACCACCACCAGCCTGCACAGTGGTAACAAGGCATGATGGATCCATGTTCTCATTCTGTTTACGCCAAATTCTGACTCTACCATCTGAATGTCTCAACAGAAATCGAGACTCATCAGACCAGGCAACATTTTTTGTAGTGGAGATGAGTGGTACCCGGTGGTGTCTTCTGCTGTTGTAGCCCATCCGCCTCAAGGTTTTGTGTGTTGAGGCTTCACAAATGCTTTGCTGCATACCTCGGTTGTAACGAGTGGTTATTTCAGTCAAAGTTGCTCTTCTATCAGTTTGAATCAGTCGGCCCATTCTCCTCTGACCTCTAGCATCAACAAGGCATTTTCGCCCACAGGACTGCCGCATACTGGATGTTTTTCCCTTTTCACACCATTCTTTGTAAACCCTAGAAATGGTTGTGCGTGAAAATCCCAGTAACTGAGCAGATTGTGAAATACTCATACCGGGCCGTCTGGCACCAACAAACATACCACGCTCAAAATTGCTTAAAATCACCTTTCTTTCCCATTCTGACATTCAGTTTGGAGTTCAGGAGATTGTCTTGACCAGGACCACACCCCTAAATGCATTGAAGCAACTGCCATGTGATTGGTTGATTAGATAATTGCATTACTGAGAAATTGAACAGGTGTTCCTAATAATCCTTTAGGTGAGTGTATTATATACTGCATGTATAACATCAACAAATAATAAAAATATAATTTTTTTATTTATTATTTAAGTATCAGTTAAATTATAGCTTAATATATTATTATTATTATTTTTACTACTACTACAATACATGTATCATTATCATTATTATTATTACTATTATACTTTTTTTTTTACAGTGCGTTCCAAACTAATTACAGCTCAAAGTGTTTCACAGGTCAAAATATAAATTCAATATTAAATATAAAAATAACAACAATAAAAACTATTATTATTATTAATAATATTATTGTTACTGTTTTTATTATTGTTGTTGTTATTATAGTGCCTTTCAAACAAAGCAGCTCAAAGGGTTTCACAGGTCAGAATATGAATACAATATTAAATAATATAAAAACAAAACAATAATGACTACCAGTATTAGTATTATTATTAATAATAATATTATTATTATTATAGTGTTTCACAGGTCAAAATAAATATATTCAGAAAAAAGTAAACAAAAACAAACAAAAAATAAAACAATAATGAGAATATAAGCATACAAATAGCTACACAAATAATTGAATAATTATTTAATTAAAAGCTTTAATATATTACACAATTATTCACAATATATATTTGGGTTAGTTTTACATATTGTAATCGAATAAAAAAAGTATTTTATTTATAATATATGATCAAATGTTTCACATACTTTTTGCAGTATAATTTTTGTATTTTTTTACTGTAATTTAATAAAATTTTAAGAGATATATTTCACAACATCAAACATGAGGCCAAACACTCACTAAAACATTTAGTCTCTTTATGAAGCTTCTTTAACAAAACAAGGTATCAAAAATATGGATTGTTATTCTATGAAGTATGTTTCATAAAGCATAATATTATACATGTCTATAAAAATCATTGTTTACACCATAATAAAACTAAACTAAATACTTTAACGAACAAACTAATAAATGCTTAACCTTTAAAAGAGTAGTTCACTGAAAACATGCATGAACTGCTTTATGCCCAAAAAACAAACCAATATCCAGCACTATTGAGAGGCGAATCCACATTAAGATCTAAACACACAGTGCTTGTATTATCAGACTCCAGTGTTTAATGAAGTGTATTAATAATGACTTTCTGAAGATCATGTGAGCGGTGTTTGTCTGCGCAAAACAAACGGTTCAGAACGAGTTACGCCCCAGCAAACATCACTGATGATCACAATAACACCTGATCTGTGTCAGGATTAAGATGATGATTATGTAGGTCTGTTTTACCTGCTCTAGTTTGAAGATGTGCTGGTTGAAGTAATGCTGCAGCGTCTCATTGGCGAAGTTGATACAGAACTGCTCGAAGCTGTTGTTCTCGTAGTCCTCGAAGCCGAAGATGTCCAGCACCCCGATGGACAGGATCTGAAACACGTCACGGACACATTGCGCATCAATACCCGTGATAAGGACTAGAAATATATCAGCAGGAGAACTGTGAAGGATCACGTCACATGCCCGTTTACCACAGTATGAATTTCAGAACCGCTTATGAAAGTGGCTAGAAACTGTTACTTGTATGTATATGAGGATTATTACTTGTTATTGTATTCTCCAGACAGCAGATGTGTGAGTGTTTGTACCTTTGACGAATCCTCCAGGTCCTTGTTGTAGAGCAGTGCGTGATTGGTGCGAAAGACGATCCAGTCGAACAGAGCGCCGTACAGAGACTTGGCCATCGAGTCCCTCACCGTTCCCGCCTGCACAGAGACACAAGCGGCAAACACCGGGATCATGAATCCTACTGTCTCAACTGGACAGTCCAGTTGAGTCCAGTTGAGTCCAGCACAAACAACTGCGGTGTGATATTTAATGAAAAATAAAGATCAAATAATATGTCTTTCCCAGTCTCTCTGTCTTACTGAGTCTCCCTCAGACTCTCTGTGTCTCACTGAGTCTCCCTCAGTCTCCCTGTGTCTCTCTGTCTCACTGAGTCTCCCTCAGTCTCTCTGTCTCTCACTGAGTCTCCCTGTGTCTCTCTGTCTCACTGAGTCTCCTTCAGTCTCCCTGTGTCTCACTGAGTCTCCCTCAGTCTCCCTGTGTCTCCCTCAGTCTCCCTGTGTCTCTCTGTCTTACTGAGTCTCCCTCAGTCTCCCTGAGTCTTCCTCAGTCTCTCTGTGTCTCCCTCAGTCTCCCTGTGTCTCTCTGTCTCACTGAGTCTCCTTCAGTCTCCCTGTGTCTCACTGAGTCTCCCTCAGTCTCTCTGTGTCTCCCTCAGTCTCCCTCAGTCTCCCTGTGTCTCTCTGTCTCACTGAGTCTCCCTCAGTCTCCCTGAGTCTTCCTCAGTCTCTCTGTGTCTCCCTCAGTCTCCCTGTGTCTCTCTGTCTCACTGAGTCTCCTTCAGTCTCCCTGTGTCTCACTGAGTCTCCCTCAGTCTCCCTCAGTCTCTCTGTGTCTCCTTCAGTCTCCCTGTGTCTCTCTGTGTCTCCCTCAGTCTCCCTGTGTCTCTGTGTCTCTCTGTGTCTTCCTCAGTCTCCCTGTGTCTCTCTCAGTCTCTCTGTCTCCCTCAGTCTGTTTCTCCCTCAGTCTCCCTGTGTCTCACTGAGTCTCCCTCAGTCTGTCTCTCTCAGTCTCCCTGTCTCCCTCAGTCTCCCTGTGTCTCACTGAGTCTCCCTCAGTCTCTCTGAGTCTCTCCGTATCTCTCTGTGTCTCTCTATCTCTATTTGTCACACTGAATCTCTCTGTGTATCTGTCTCCCTCAGTCTCTCCCTGTATCTCTCTCTCTCTCTCTCTGAGTCTTTCTGTGTCTCCCTCAGTCTCCCTGTATCTCTTTATGTCTCCCTCAGTCTCTCTGTGTCTCTCCGTATCTCTCTCAGTGAGTCTCTCTGAGTCTCCCTGAATCTCACTGAGTCTCTCTGTGTATCTGTCTCCCTCAGTCTCTCCCTGTATCTCTCTGTGTCTCTCCGTATCACTCTCTCTCAGTGAGTCTCTCTTAGTCTCTCGGTGTCTCACGGTCTCTCTCTGAGTCTCTCTGTGTCTCTCTGAGTCTCACTGTGTCTCTCTGAGTCTCCCTCAGTCTCTCCCTGTATCTCTCTGTGTCTCTCCGTATCTCTCTCTCTCAGTGAGTCTCTCAGTCTCTCTCTGGCAGCTGATTTACACATCCAGCGGTGCACAAATCTCCTTCAGCATGTGTGGAGCCCATAAAGCTGCAGCCGCTGCCAAGAACGCTGCTTATTGAACCTGCACGAGCCAAAACATATAAAACTCTCCCCCCACTTAGTGCCGATGAAAGGTGCTCTGACGTCCTGTAAGAAAAGCTAAATAAGAAACTGGCCGTGTGTCGCCGGGCCTGTTGGGATACAGTGAAACTGATTGGCTGTTGAGAGACTCAAGGACGTTCAAGCCAAAAGTTTATGGATTCAAATGCCAACTGTCTTCATAATGTAACACAACCTCATGCTCAGTGTGGCAGAAGAAACTGCTGCATTATTGATTTGTCGTTTTATTTTTAGCCAAATTACGGAGGAGGGACGAAACATTATATAAAACACCCCCTGCGTGATTCATTATTAACAACACTTTAACATTTATGATCACATCCTCAGAAACGGTGGAGGAGAAACACACAATATTACAGGAAGGTGTGTGTGTGTGTGTGTGTGTGTGTCTAAACCACTGGGGTTTTCCAGATGAACCACTGAGATATAAACTCACACACACACACACACACACACACACAGAGAGTCTGGGGAGCATTCAGCGTTTGACTTTATGAGTAAATCAAGACCGCAAGAGAAAGTCAGATGAGGAGAGATGGTTTGAGAAAAGTAAAAAAAATAAAAAAAAAACAAATAAGAAACTTAAAACAAATAAATAAATGCTAAACTTCTTTCAGTTGTATAAGTATAATAAATACTACTACTAATAACAATAATAATAATAGTATTTTATTTAATTAATGAATTAATTTACAAAATGTATTAATTTTAAACTCTTCTCAATTGATTAATGATCTGAAATAATTTGTATATTTCTGTAGCTATATTAAACAAATAAACATATGAATTAATAATGATGATAATGACGCAAAATGACACTGAGGAGATGAACGAGGATTCAAGAAGAAACTGCTCACAGGAAAACCCCTAAAAGAGCACACACTCAGTCCAGAAGACCCCGTTCAGTCACATCATCAGGTATGGTGCAGAAGGCGTGAGTGAGTTCAGTGTGTGTGTGTGTGTGTGTGTGTGAAATATCAGGACACTGTGTGTGTGTGTGTGTGTGTGTGTGTGTGTGTGTGTGTGAGTCTCACCTCAGCTAGTCTGTACGGCACAATTAGCCTCTCTCCACCGTCACCGTCTTGCGTGTCGTCAGAGCCTCGAAAAGCATCTCCTCCTTCACCTTCAGTACAAACGGACAGAAAGCATGAGGTGTGTGTGTGTGTGTGTGTGTGTGTGTGTGTGTGTGTGTGAGTCTCACCTCAGCTAGTCTGTACGGCACAATCAGCCTCTCTCCCACCGTCACCGTCTTGCGTGTCGTCAGAGCCTCGAAAAGCATCTCCTCCTTCACCTTCAGTACAAACAGACAGAAACCATGAGAACGGCACTGATCTCTCACTAACTCAGGACGCGCTTTCACAGCTACAGCTACTCAACAACTCAATCGGTGTTTGGACACCATGGGAATTAAATGTTGGGATGATGAAAAGACACCAACAGACACGCTCGCCTCCCTTAGCGTGCAAGTGTTCCCTATAAAAGCCTATATGCATATAAACGTCCATTGAATCCTATTAAATCACAAACTCATGTGTTTTAATGCTTTGTGTGTATTATTATAAAAGACTGAAACATTGTAAAAAGAAAATACAGACGAGGAAACTAAAGCTCATAAAGTAGAAAAACCTTGTCAGTAACTCAACGGGACAAGAGTAAAAAAAAAAAAAAAAAAATTTATATATATATATATATATATATATATATATATATATATATATATATATATATATATATATATATATATATATATATATATATATATATATATATATATATATATATATATATATATATATATAATTTATATTAAAGGTAAATATTTTTTAAAAATATAAATAAAATGTTGGAAGACCCTTAACAGACAAAGTTTATTAACACATATAGCAGCTGTATTAAAAATAAATAAATAAATAAATGGGATTTTTTTTTTATATAAGAAATAAAAAAAATAATAATAAAATAAATATTGTTTTGGCAAATAAAATAAATCAATTGAAGTAATAAAATTACTAAAACTAAAATAAAAATATATTAAAGCTTAATTTTAAAACAGAAATAGACAATAAAATAAAACAATTAGATGCAAAACTTAAATGTAAAAAGTTCAATATAGATATAATAATTATAATATCACAAAGAAATAGTATAATAAAAATAAATGTTGCCTTAGCAACTAACTGAAATAAATAAGTGAAAGTACTAAAATGACTAAAACTTAAATAAAAATGATAAATTAATAAACAATTAAACAAATTAAATAAAAATATTGAATTGAAAAAATAATATAAGTGACTAAAATTTTAACAAAAATGAAAAATGTTTTATATTTATAAATACTATAATAATATATAAATAATTCTTCAATAAACTCAAGCAGATGCTTTATTGAAGGAGTGTCATAAAGACGCATGTATTCAGCATCAGATCATTATTCATCCTCGACAAAAGCGAAAGATCGAGGAGATTTCACTGTGGGCGGAGCTACAACACAACCAATATAGAAACCACATGACCAACAGAACAGGTGTCACGTCTGATGTTACACATCTGGAAGTCAACAGGAAATTGACTCAGTAGTGCATGAGTTAAACTCACCTCCAGGAGCTCGGAGACGATAGGAAGCACCTCCGGGTTGCAGATGTCGATGGAGTCGTCCCGGTACGTCTTCTTCTTGTAGCGGATGTTCCCCAGGTGAAGGATCGCAGACAGCAAAGAAAAGATTCTGCAGAGACCAAAGCATCTCTGAATGAGTCGAGCATCACAATAAAGACCGCAGACAACAGCACAGAACAAACCCCGCCCTCTAGTCATCTCAGCCAATCCGGTGCCAGCAATCCCCAATGCACAATATGATTGACAGGTGGAGAGCGTCTCATGTGAAACTCACTGTTTCCTGGTGGCCGGGAGGAATCCCACCATCTCCATGGCCAGCTGGAGTCGCTCAAAGTCATGCTTCAGATCTTCACCCTCCACCGTGAAACAGTCCTGCGCCGAACACAACAAACAGCGCTTTAGTGACGAGAACACACACCCTCGCCTCATCTGATAAACACACCAGTAAACGATGATCTACCCCTGTAATAAAGGGCATGAAACAGGGTTATATCAGGTCACTAAACTAGAACCATCTCAACGTCACCTGGACACCTCGCTCTGGTTTAATGCGCTCTGATAAATGATCAAACACACGCACATAATGAAGAGCGCAGGGAAGCCGCAGCGCAGGGTCAGAAACAGAAGTGTGCAGAGGAAGTGAGGCGCTGAGAGAGACAGGACTTCCTGTTGGCCCTAATAACAGCCCACGCGTGGATCATTAAAGCTCGTGTTCGAGGGTTTTGTGATGCTTTTAAGAGCCGGATCTCAGGATTTCTGGCCTGTTTCTCAGACTCAATCTGTGACGGTTAAACCAGTTTCTCAAAGCAGGCGTCGATCCGTTTAAAGCGAGTTAAAGAGCTCGGAGAACCACGAGGAAGCACACATCTCCTTTAGGCACTGATAACATATAAAACACATTAAAAGCATCAGGGGCCGGACAGCACAACAGGAACCACTGAGGTGAAGAACACTCAACACCACAAATAAATAATACAATACAAATATAAAACAAGATTAATAATTAACTGGTTTAAAATTAGATTTTTATTCATTTCTGTATTTTTGAATGTGTAAACTGTAATTACATATGTTTATTTGGCCTTTTTTCTTCTTTTTGTCTTTTTTCCACCTATTTTGATATTTAAAAAAAAACTATTTTAAATATAATAATAATAATAATAATAATAATAATAAACAAATATAATAAATAGTACAATACAACAAAAAATTTAAGTAAAATAAAAATATATACCGTATATACAATAAAAATAAACTAAAATAAAAATAAAATAAAATAAGATAAATAAAATACAATACAAATAAAAACTAAAAAATAATAATAATTAAATGTAAAAATACAGCAACAATAAAATAATCTGAAATAAAAAATTATACAAAATAGTAAAATAAAAACAAAATGAAATAAAGTACAATCAAAAATAATAAAATAAAAAAGGAAAATAAGATATATACTAAAAACACCAAAATAAAAATTATATAAAATATTATAATAAAATAAACATTAAAATAAAGTAAAAAGTAATAAATTAAAAGAACAAATAAACAAAAGTAAACTAATAAAAATGAGAAAAGAGAAGAATAAAAAATAATTAAAAAATAAAGCAGAAAAAAATCTGAAATAAAAATTAAAAACATTAAAAATGAAAAAGAATGAAATGAAAATAAATAAAAAATATATACAATAAAAGTAAACTAAAAAATTATAATATAAAATAAATTAAATAAAAATTAAATAAAAAGACAAAGTAATAAATGAAAATACAAAGAGGAAAGAGAAGAATAAAAACAAAATATTAAAAAAATAATAAAGCAGCATTTTTTTTTGTTGTTGTTAAAATCCAGATCTGAGTGTTTTAGCGACTGATTCAGGTGTGACGTCCTGAAGCCAAAGCAACAGACGAACACAGACGGACACACAAACACAGCAGACGGGCGTCTCATCTACTCAAACAGCCCCAGCTCGCCGTTCTGCTCCAAAACCCAGTGTGTCTGAAACGAGTGACTCTGGCAGGCGCTTTCATCACTTCACACACTGCACTCAAGGTGACTACATCAGTTCATGCCTCTCTGCTGTCTGAACAACAGGACATCACATACACATTTCCCTCACTTCTCCATCTGGGAGGGTGTTGTGCTGCAGTGCATTATGGGATTAGCGGCCTCTGTGATGTGTTGTCTAGGTAGTGCACGAGGTTTTGGAACAGAGCCGCTGTTGAACTGAAGCACACTCGATTCTCTGTGTGTCTACACTAAATGAAGGTTTGCTCGTTTACTCACAAAACAAACAGAACAAGAGAAGATGTGAACAAACACACACACATACACACACACACACTCGATACTGACCAGCTCAGTCTCATAGTAATTCCCCCAGTGCTGTCTGTGGACTGTCTTTGTTATCTGGAAGGCAGACAGACGGTTAAGAGCTGCAGACAGGTTCATCTGACACACACACACACACACACACACACACACACACACACACACACACACACACACACACACACACGCACACACATGAACGTTAGACACACATGAATCATGACTGGATCGGGGTGTAAACACTCAAACACAGTATTGTGAGACCAAGAACTTTAAAGGAAAACAAATCAGTCAACAGTCTTGTTTTGGAATTTTAGTAAATATACTTTAATAATTATAATAATAATGGTGATGATGATGTGTAAATATTTAGTGTACATATTGTTTTTTTTTTATCATTAATGATTGTGAATAATGCATTTGTAAAAAAACAACTGTAAATATGGCAAGTCTTTCTTGACTAAATATATTGAAATAACTCCTAATCTTTTAAAATTATAACTATCAATAAAAATCATCATAATTTTTCAGAATTTTGAGTGAATTTATTAAAATAATAATAAATTATAATAATTTTAAAGTAGGTATTTAGTATGTATTTTGTCATTACGCTATATAATTTTTTCAGCAAATCTGAATTTTGAGTAAATATATGAAAATAATAGTATTTCAATTTTTGTATATTGTTTTTATATTGTATAATTTTTTTCTGAATTTTGAATGAATATTTTAAAATAATACAATTAATTTTAACAATAATTTTAAAAAGCAGAGCATTTTGAGTAAATATATTAAAATAATAATAATAACAACAATTTTAAAGTGCAAAATAATTAGTATATATAATGTTATTATGTTTTATTATATATTTTCAGCAAATCTGTCTATTTTTTCAGAATTTTGAGTAAATATATTGAAAAAATATTATTAATATTAACAATACCATTTTTTGTAAATATATTGAAATAATAATAGTAATTCTAAAGAAAGTATATATTATTTGCTATTATATTGTATAATTTATTTCTGAATTTTGAGCAAATATATTAAAATAATATAGTAATTATAAAGTACAAAATATTTTATATACATTATTTATTATTAAATTGTATAGATTTTTTATTTTTATTTTTTTAGCAATAATTTTTCAGAATTTTGAGTAACTATATTGAAATAATAATAATAATAATAATAATAATAATAATAATAATAATAATAATAATAATAATAATAAAATAATTGTAAAATGCTTTGTGTAAATATTTATTATTAAATCGTATAATAACTTTCTAGAAATGTTGGTCTTACTGGCCGAACACCAAACGAGTTTGATGTGTTTTTACACCCCTAGTAAAAACACTTGATGAAACACACACACACACACAACTTGAGATTTTCTTCTAGAAATATTTATGCTGAATATTCCACAAATATTCCACACATCATGGTGCTGAAACAGGAAGTTTCGCACTGGCACAAAGCTGGCAGAATGTGTGTGTGTGTGTGTGTGTGTGTGTGTGTGTGTGTGTGTGTGCGTGCGTGTGTGTGTGTGTGTGTGTGTGTGTGTTGACTGGGCTTCTGCACGCGACCAGCAGTCTGTTCACTGATACGGATGCTGGCGACTGTCACCATGGCAACAGCGGCACCTGGCAACAGCCTCAGCATCATCCAGCTCTTTGTGTTGCCAGGGATTATGGGGCAGAAAATGAGCTTAGAGGATGTTTGTCTTGGTGTTGCTCTTTTTACTGTAGAAACGTAAGAATGAGCACAGACAGACTCATCTCTGACCTGTACCTGGTTCAGGTAATGATACTCCTCTGGCTTGAGAAGATGAAATGACGTCCGTTCTTCTTCACTGGCTCCGGCCAGCAGGTAGTAAAACACATGATAGTTCCTGCGAGAGACATGACAATGATGTGAGAGGGGTACATAAACTCGAGACCAACGGTTTGACTTCATCTGATGTGCCGTACCTCTCGTTGTGCTCCTGATAAACCAGCCGGGATTTCTCCAGGAGATACTTCTCCACATAAGCTCTGAAATCAACAAATCATTACAGAAATAAGCTCAAATAATCCCTGAACAACATGGATGGAAAACCTGCAGCATATATATCTATAAAATTCAACTGAAGCCTGTGCGGTTCGATAATAACAACATATTTCATGAATGTGAAATAATAAAAGATAAAAAATACAGATATATAACTACTTAAAAATAATCCAATATATTGAAATATAAAAAAACAAAAAACTTAATTATATTTAAAATAGTATTTTTTTTATTAATTAAACAAGTTTTAAAGTAAAAAATAAAAATAAAAATGTATATATATATTTATAAAAACTTATTTATTTAACTTATATATATAAGTTTAAAATATATAGATATATTTACAATTATTTTAAAATATATTAAATAATACAAAATATTCAAATGTTATTGAAATGTTTAAATATTTAAAAAATAAAATAAACAAAATAATATTTCAAATACGGTTTAATTTTTATTCATTTAAAAATTGTTTTAAATAGTTTAAAATATAAATATATATATTAAAAATGTTTTTAAATAATTGAATTAGATAATACATAGAAATTAGTATATATTTAGAAATATTATTACAAAAATATTTAAAGATTAAAAAAAATATTAGTTAGAAAATAGTTTTAATATATATATATATCCATATCTATAATATATATATATATATATATATATATATATATATATATATATATATATATATATAAATAAATAAATAAATAAATAAATAAATATATATATAATTTTCAAACTAATTAAATAATGTTTAGAAAGTTAATACATATTTATATTAATGTTATATAATAATTTTTTTATATATTTAAATAATTTAAAAAAACATGTATTATTAAAACAATTTATATATAAATATAATTGTAAAACATCTATGGATGTATCCCCTGTGCGGTTCCGGTGAGGATGTGGAGCAGAGAGAAGCGTCTCACCCCCGGACGGTGCCGCTCTCCTGGTAGTTGACTTGAATAAACTTGCCGAAGCGGCTGGAATTATTATTATGGGCTGTTTTGGCATTTCCAAAAGCCTGAGGAGGAAAAAACAAAAGCACATTAAAAGACAAAAACAGAAAGAAAAAAAACATGTGCATATTCTTCAGAACAACATCTGGAAGCACAGAGCGGATGACGCTTCATAACTCCAGCGCAGAACGTGAGGACGGACGGAGAGACGCGTTCAGGCTCAGTGATGACAACGGCTGCAGCTTTAGGTTTCATAGGGATCATGAACTCTCCAGAGGCTTCCTGAGCGCTAGAGCTCCGCTGGGAGACGTCAGGAGATCTGGAGGTGTACTAACGGACAGGACCGCACTGGACTATCCCCGGATTTCACACAGCAGCTCTAGGGAAACACACTTTAGCTTGTTGTTTTGGGACATGAAAATTGATCATGAATATGAGTTTAAATGTTTTAAACAATTTTTCCTTAACATGTTTAGTGACATTTTGAATATTTTTTAAAAAGTTAATCTTTATTATAATTATTATTATTGAAATACCTTTTAAAATATTTATATTTTAAATATAATTTTAGTTTAAGCTATACATGTATTTAAAATAATAAAAAAATATTAAAATATTCAAAATATCATTAAACATATTGAAAGAATATTTTCAATGTATTTAAAAATATGTATAATATTGAAAAATATAATTATACACTTAAAAGTGTATTCTTTTAAATATGTTAATGATATTTTGATTAGTTTTTCAATATATAGTTATATTTTAAAATAACATGAATATATTGAAACTACAATTATATTTAAATAAAAATGCATATGAATTATAAAAAGTGAATATATATATATATATATATATATATATATATATATATATATATATATATATATATATATATATAAAACCTATATTAAAACCTAATGAAAAAGAAATCAGACTGTGTGTGTGCGGTGTCTGTCGAGACGGCACACAGGATCTGCAGCAGAGACCCCGAGGACATTTCCACGGTCACTTCCTGTTATCCAACACGAGAAAAGCAGCTGGACGGGGACGACTATGATCCCGCACTGGTCAAACGAGAGGACGGACAGGGACCGGCTTCAGGCTCAAGGGTCACGGCCCTTCTCTTTATTACTCAAACTCACAGTCAGTCCCACTAAAGCGCTCTGAACGCTGGCCTCGTGCACGTTTATTCTGTCATTAGCGGTTTGTATCCCGAGGCAGTGAAACTCATGATAATCACGTTAGCTGCCTAATTAAACAGCAATAGCATAACACTGAGGATACATGGATTCAGCCTACGCCTACACAAACACAAACACACACACACACACACGATCAGCTTTAAAATCCCTGCAGGCAAGAGTTGACCTTTAGACAGCACAGGCCTCAGATCAGTGCAAGGCATGCGCCTGAAACAACATGACCCCATGGAAATTATAGACAATTATTATATATGCATATAAAATACTGTATAAAAATGATCAAATAAATATTCAAATTATGCAACATGGAAAATGCTACATTTCAAATAAATGAAAAATAAATACAATTTATAAATGTATTAAAAGAAATGTGTTACACACATTTATTGAAATAATGAATAAAATAAAATGAAAAATTGCCACAATTGTGGGAGAGTTCTTAAAAAATAAAAAGGTGTTCAGCCAAAAAAAAAAGTAAAATCTTATATTTAATTAATCCAGCGTGCGTGCAGACAGAGGTTGCCAAGTTTTTTTGCAATGTCGCGCACAATTGCTACTCAAAACTATAACCCAAAACACTAACTTTCCGTTGGAGGGGGTTCTCTGGAAAAAAATGGCGTTTGGTTGGCAAAAAGTTGTTATTTTGGCAAGGTTGCCTGCTAAAATTCGCATTCCTGGGTTTATATAATCTCATAATTGGGGTCGCTTCAACCCGCGGACATGGAGAAAAACACGGACTTCACAACACAGTGCAGTTGAGTTCTGTTGACATTTGACAACTAACGTTACGCGTTGCTCCGTTGCTCTGATTGGTTGTGGGTCTATCCAATTGAGGTCTTTCCTGGTTCGGTTGAAACACGCCCCATAATCAAAGCCCAATGGAGCAAGTATATGTCTCTGCAGGTTAGTAATAGGAGTTACCTCATCAGTGGGTGTGGCCATAAACAGAGGGACGGTTTCAACTGTGTTACCTGATTTGCCCACGTCACAGTGTGGGTAGGGTTTAGGGGTGGGGTCGGGTGAAGGGGATCATTTTTATTGCGTGATTTATAAACTCCCATCAGTTTGAAAACACCCACTAATTTAAAACACCCACTCTTGTTCCGCAGAGACCTCATACTCCAATGGAGCGGTACCAGACTCATATTCTGACTAGAATTGAGTGTGACCACGTCAGGCTACAGACCCACATCAAGATGTTGGTTCTGGGAACTCACCATTGGCAGGGCTCAATCTGAGGGACGGGATAAACGGTTGTCTTTCAAATTCCCTCTGCATGCAATCGGATAGCGCTACAACCAACCAGAGCAACGTGAAGCGGAGCTAGTTGATAGATTGTATCTGGTCGGCAAAACTCCGAACACATCTTCCCTTCCTAAGAATGACTTCAGTGCCGTCTCTATTCTCAAAGAAAAGCTTAACTGCAAATCTTCCGGAGTCGCGTCCAAAACCGATGGGAAAGACCGCCGTTCGCCAGCTTCTTTGTTTACCAGTAACTCGTGGAACCTCCGCAGCTCTGCCGTCATTATGTTAACCCCGCCCACCGACTCTATACACGATGTGATTGGCCTGATCAGAGTTTAGTTTTTCCAGCTCGCAGGTCTACCGAGGGTTGCTAGACGACACTCCCTGCAAATTAGATTTGCTGACTCTAGGGTGCGTCTAGATTTATAGGCTATAAGACCAGGAACTTGAAAAATATTGACTATTTCTCTGTAGGTCATAAAATGAAAGACGTTAATCTTCGGTGAAGTGAAATGGACTTGAGTGTGAACTGTAAGTCCCAGTGTAAAGTGTGTTTGAGAGCGGAGGAGCCTCTGGGGTCCATCTCAGGGCTGGTATGAAGTAAACAGAGTTTAACAACACACAGCTGAAGGTCAAACTAGGCTCTGAGTGTGTACGGCTCATCCTGCATGAGAAGATCGTTCAGAAACCGTGTGTGGCGCCAACATCTGGATCAGATCAACTCCAGGAAACTCTCAGCACTCATAAAACTCACACCGGACCATAATATATAATAAAATAATTCATATAATAGAATATAATACAATTATTATATAATGTATATAATATAATTAATATAATATACAATTAATAGAATATAATAAATAATAGAATATATATATAAAATAATTCATATAATAGAATATAATACAAATTATATAATATATATAATATAATTAATATAATATACAATTAATAGAATATAATAAATAATAGAATATATATAAAATAATTAATATAATAAATATAATATATACAGGTCCTTCTAAAAAAATTAGCATATTGTGATAAAAGTTCATTATTTTCCATGATGTAATGATAAAAATTAAACTTTCATATATTTTAGATTCATTGCACACCAACTGAAATTTCAGGTCTTTTATTGTTTTAATACTGATGATTTTGGCATACAGCTCATGAAAACCCAAAATCCTATCTCAAAAAATTAGCATATCATGAAAAGGTTCTCTAAACGAGCTATTAACCTAATCATCTGAATCAACTAATTAACTCTAAACACCTGCAAAAGATTCCTGTGGCTTTTAAAAACTCCCAGCCTGGTTCATTACTCAAAACCGCAATCATGGGTAAGACTGCCGACCTGACTGCTGTCCAGAAGGCCATCATTGACACCCTCGAGAGGGTAAGACACAGAAAGACATTTCTGAACCAATAGGCTGTTCCCAGAGTGCTGTATCAAGGCACCTCAGTGGGAAGTCTGTGGGAAGGAAAAAGTGTGGCAAAAACGCTGCACACCGAGAAGAGGTGACCGGACCATGAGGAAGATTGTGAGAAGGACCGATTCCAGACCTTGGGGACCTGGAAGCAGTGGACTGAGTCTGGAGTAGAAACATCCAGAGCCACCGTGCACAGGCATGTGCAGGAAATGGGCTACAGGTGCCGCATTCCCCAGGTCAAGCCACTTTTGAACCAGAAACAGCGGCAGAAGCTACAGAGAAGCAGCACTGGACTGTCGCTCAAATTTTGCATGTCATTCGGAAATCAAGGTGCCAGAGTCTGGAGGAAGACTGGGGAGAAGGAAATGCCAAAATGCCTGAAGTCCAGTGTCAAGTACCCACAGTCAGTGATGGTCTGGGGATGCCATGTCAGCTGCTGGTGCTGGTCCACTGTGTTTTATCCAGGGCAGGGTCAATGCAGCTAGCTATCAGGAGATTTTGGAGCACTTCATGCTTCCATCTGCTGAAAAGCTTTATGGAGATGAAGATTTCGTTTTTCAGCACGACCTGACACCTGCTCACAGTGCCAAAACCACTGGTAAATGGTTTACTGACCATGGTATTACTGTGCTCAATTGGCCTGCCAACTCTCCTGACCTGAACCCCATAGAGAATCTGTGGGATATTGTGAAGAGAAAGTTGAGAGATGCAAGACCCAACACTCTGGATGAGCTTAAGGCTATCGAAGCATCCTGGGCCTCCATAACACCTCAGCAGTGCCACAGGCTGATTGCCTCCATGCCACGCCGCATTGAAGCAGTCATTTCTGCAAAAGGATTCCTGACCAAGTATTGAGTGCATAACTGAACATAATTATTTGAAGGTTGACTTTTTTTGTATTAAAAACACTTTTCTTTTATTGGTCGGATGAAATATGCACATTTTTTTAGATTTAGGTTTTCATGAGCTGTATGCCAAAATCATCAGTATTAAAACAATAAAAGACATGAAATATTTCAGTTGGTGTGCAATGAATCTAAAATATATGAAAGTTAAATTTTTATCATTACATTATGGAAAATAATTAACTTTTATCACAATATGCTAATATTTTGAGAAGGACCTGTATATATAATTTAATATATTTAATATAATATAATAAGTGTGTATGTGAGTGTGTGTGTGAGAGTGAGTGTGTGTGTGTGTGCGAGAGATTGAGGGAGTTCACTGCAGATGTGATCAAATGATGATGGTGACATGCATTCGAATCATCTAAAATGCTGATCTCATTGCTGCTTTGCAGATGAAACTCAATCACACACACACACACACACACACACACACACACACACACACACACACACACACACACACACACACACACACACACACACACACACACACACACACACACACACACACACACACACACACACACACACACACACACACACACACACACACACAAGACCATTGCTCTAGAGGAAAACCGAGAGAGACAGATATTTATATCATTTATATCATCGTGTCCATACCAGAAACAGCACGATACTGATGAATCTATTGAATCTATTCTGTTTCTTAATGTCATTGTGAGTAGCTCCGCCCACTGTGAGACCTCATTGGTCCACTGCTCTGAATATTAAGCATCAAAATGTGTGTGTTGTGATTCTGCCAAAGAAATCCAGTGAGAAACAGCTTTAAATGTTCAGTATAGCACGTTACAACTGCTCTCAAACAGAGAAGGGTCAGGGTCTGCACTGCAGTGAGTAGAACACTGTGTGTGTGTGTGTGTGTGTGTGTGTGTGTGTGTGTGTGTGTGTGTGTGTGTGTGTGTGTGTGTGTGTGTGTGTGTGTGTGTGTGTGTGTGTGTGTGTGTGTGTGTGTGTGTGTGTGTGTACGTTCATGTGAGCATGAAGCAGAAACACTGAGACTCCACACGAGCCGAAGGTCTCGTCAAATAAAGCGGCCTGATTCCAGGTGAAGCGCAGCGGGACGCCGGCAGCGTGTGTGTATGTGTGTTGTGTGTGTGTATGTGTGTATGTGTGTTGTGTGCTGCTGAGGCTTTACTACTAAAGTGTGCAGTAGTGATTGTAGCACGTCACTGTTTTCAGTTCACACAAACATCAGCCACTGACAGACAGACTCGACGCCTGAACTGGCTGTAAAGCATCATCCATCACGTCTGTCGAGCTGTCACTGCCAGTCTGTGGAGGTTTGTCACACACACACCTCTAGAGAGACCCAGCGTTCAAATGACATCATAGAAAACATTAATTGTGTGACTAAAATATTAATAATATAAAAGTATATATATATATATATATATACAGTCGTGCTCAAAATTGTTGGCACCCCTGATAAATATGATCAAATATGGCTGTAAGATATAAATCTGCATTGTTTATCCTTTTGATCTTTTATCTAAAAAATTCACAAAAATCTAACATTTCATTGAAGTTAAGGAATTGAAAATGGGGGGTAAATCACAATATGTAACAAATGCTTTTCTCCAAAACATGTTGACCACAATTGTTGGCACCCCTTAAAAATGTTATGAGTAAAATATCTCTGAAGTATATTCCCATTAATATTTACATTTTTTAGCACACCAGGGTGACGAGGAACATGAAATTGTCCAGCTATGACGTCTTGTTACACAGAAGTATAAATATAAGGAAGCACAAAGGCCAAATTCCCTTAATCATTCATCACAATGAGTAAAACCTCAGAATATAGTTCTGATGTGCAGAAAAAGATTATTGAGCTTCACAAAATAGAAAGTGGCTGTAGGAAAACAGCTAAAGCATTGAAAACCCCCATTTCCACCATCAGGGAAATAATTAAGAAGATCCAATCAGCTAAAGATGTTATGAATCTGACTGGAAGAGGACGCGTGTCTATATTGTCCTAATGCAAGGCGAGGAGGAGAGTTTGAGTGGACAAAGACTCTCCAAGGGTCACAGATGGAGAATCACAGAGATTAGTTGAGTCTTGGGGTCAGAAAGCCTTAAAAAAAAATCAAACAAACCCCTACATCACCACATGTTGTTTGGGAGGGATTCAAGAAAAATCCTCCTCGCTCATCCAGAAAACAAACTCCAGCATATTCAGTGGTCAGACACAACTGGAACTTTAGACGGGACCTGGTTCTGTGGTCAGATGAACTGTAAAAAGAGCTTTTTGACAGCAAATCCACCAGAAGGGTTTGGTGCAAACAGGGATAAAAAGTACCCCATGCCCACGGCTAAAAATACAGCTGGATCTTTAATGTTGAGGGCCTATTTTTTTGCTGGAGGTCCTGGACATCTTGTTCAGACACATGGTATCATGGATTCTAGCAAATACCAACAGATAAAAAAATCAAAACCTGACGGCCTCTGCTAGAAATCTTATAATGGGCAGTGGTTGGCTCTTCTATCAGGACAAAGATCCAAAACAAACATCAAAATCAACACACAAATGTATCACTGAGAACAAAATGAAGCTTCTGTCATGGCCATCCCAGTCCCCTGACCTGAACCCTATAAAGAATGAGAGGGGTGAACTGAAGAGAAGAAGCACCAACATGGATCTGGGAATCTGAAGGATCTGGAGAGATTCTGTATGGATGAATGGTGTCTGATCTCTTGTCAGGTTTCTCCAAACTCATCAGTTGTTATAGATGAAGACTCAGCTGTTATCTTGGGAAAAGGAGGTTGCAAAAAGTATTTAATAAAAGGGTGCCAACAATTGTGGCCGATGTGTTTTGGAGAAAAGCATTTATTTCATAATGTGATTTGCCCCCCATTTTCAGTTCTTTTACTTCAATGAAAGGTTATATTTTTGTGAATTTTTTTAATATAAGATCAAAAGGATAAACAATGCAGATTTATTTTTCTACAGCCATATTTGATCATATTTACCAGGGGTGCCAACAATTTTGACCACGACTGTATATTAATGAAAAATAAAAAAAAATTACAAATAAAAAGTGTGTACACCAAATATAAAATATATACACCAAAGTAACAAAATAAAATAAGAATATAAAATGTATTATTAATAATAATATTTTGGAGATTAGATGTGTTGCAAATGGCCAGTCTGTGTACTGATTCAGAAACGAGTGATTTTCTCAAATCAAACCATGGCAACAGAGCTCAGCTCAGACAGGAAGTGGTGTTGACTTCAGCTTCCTGTCAGTCCAGGATGGGGCGAAAGATAGAAATAAAATGCCATTGAGTGGGAAAGAGAGAGCGAGAGAGAGAGAGAGATGTGGGTGTGACACAGATAACAGATGTTCTGCAGAAGCCCAGAGGACCCGTGAAGAGGAACGGCGTGTCTTATCTAACACAAGATTACAGTGTTCAGGTTCAGTCAAGCCCATGTTCTCCACACCATCTCAGCAATCACAGCTGTGTGTGCTGCTAATGCGTTTCTACGCTGTTCCTACAGTGTCTGATTCCTCACAGGATTTGCTCGTCCTCATGCTGGCGGGTCTTCAGGGGCGATGACAAGCTTTTGAGCGTCTTACAGGACATTCAAGCCATCGAGCATCAGGACACGAGCCGGTAAACATGTCAGCACTACAGCACTTTGATGTTGACCTGGTGTGATGGGCTTTTACACACACACACACACACACACACACACAGGGACCTAGAAATAATGTGCAGACCAGAGACGTCAACCTCCACACACATCAGCCGAAGATACCAAATGCAAGTTGATTTCATTGCTCAAAGGTGATATGACTTCTCAGTTATGTTTCTCTCTATCATTTCACTAGTCGTGGTGCAGTAAGAGTCTGTGCATCCGCTCCGATCATCTGACGACAAGCGTTTGAGTCCACACTGAGGAGAAACATCTGAGAGCTGAAGACCTTCAGCGAGGCCACTGGTTTCTGTCCTTATGGGTTTACAGGCGGGTCAGAGGGTGGAGTTAGAATGGTTAACTAGTTCAAGGGCTCTCTCTATTTCCGTAGGCTACCTATAGAGAAGCGCAGAGACAGGGCGGCCCCAGAGAGACCGGCGGCCCTTATGGATACAGACGACAAACAGAGAAGAGACATCAGCTGACAGAGGTTTACTACCCTAGATCTATACACACTGTTGCCATCATTAATAAATATAAATATATATATATATATATATATATATATATATATATATATATATATATATATATATATATATATATATATATATATATATATATATATATATATATATATATATATATATATATATATATATATATATATATATATATATATTCTATTATATTGTGTGATATATATTATATTTATAATTCTATTATGATGGCAAATACACGATGTATTTTTGCATTTTTTAAAAATTTAAATAAAAAAACATTTGATTTTAAATATTATATTAATATATTTATATTATAAATGTATTATATTTTAATAACATATGAGTATACAAATATTGTTAAAAATATTAAATTATTGATTTTAAAATTTCAAATGAAGATGATCCAATATTTTACTCAAATGTTTTTTTTTTAAACGTGTCTACCTAATACACACACGTTTTTTTGAAATAAATTAAAAATGATAACACATTAAAAATATTTACAAATATTATAATTAGAGTATATAAAATGTGATTTAAAATACATTTATATTCAAATATATATATATATATATATATATATATATATATATATATATATATATATATATATATATATATATATATATATATATATATATATATATATATATATATACACACACACAATATTATAATATCAAAATTTGTTTATTTTTAATGTATTAAATTATTAAATATAAAAATAATATTTAAAGATAAAAACAAAAATATAAAAGTTATTTAAAAAAATTATAATGTAAATGTAATTTTATATGTTAATAACATAAGATTATTAAAAAGATTACTAAAATATTGATTTCAAATTTGTTTCAATATTTATTTCAAAAAATGAAGTGGTGACCCATTAATGTACTAAAAAATTGATTAAAAAAAATCAAAACAATACATAATATTTCAAATTATATATAAAACCAATAAAAATAAAAACATGAACGTTTTTACTATGATAGTTCAAAATGTTGCAAATGCATTTTGCACTGATTAAAAGAATAAAATATTTGTGATTTTCCCAAGACCAAATAATCTAGAAATCTCTAGAAGAGAAGACAGTGAAGGACACTGACCTTTGACCTCGAGAAGCCAAAAATATCCAGTAACAACAAAATGAGCTCAAACTGCAGAATTATGCTTTCCCTCTCAAATATTCTCTGAAATGTGATACTTGCACAGCACTATACCCTGTTACCCCAAAGAAATACCTCAATATCATCATGCAACATGTCCAAAAGATAAGTGTTAGCATGTAATGCATTGTGCATGAGACTAACCGTGTCGACATAAACCAGCCAACTCCACAGGCTGATAAGATATCAGGAATCTAAACTTCATTTATAAGCGTCTGCACATTCCTCGAGCCGTGTGTTGGTTTATTAATCACTTCAGCTCATTTAAAGATGCGCTCAGCTACCAGTAACGCTTTCACTGCCTGATTAATGCATTTAAAAACTCCCTCAAAATCAACACGATTCACATTAACAACAGATGAAGACACTGAAGACAGACGCTTCACACACAGCACTGGAGCTTTATCTGCTTTACTGTGCAAGAAGAGTCCAATATTCAGCATCTATATCAAACACACTATATTGTCAAAAGTTTTGGGACGCCTGCCTTTACATGCACATGAACTTTAATGCCATCCCATTCTCAATCCGTAGGGTTTAATATGTCGGCCCACCCTTTGCAGCTATAACAGCTTCAACTCTTCTGGGAAGGCTTTCCACAAGGGCATTTGTGAGGTCAGGCACTGATGTTGGACGAGAAGGCCTGGCTCGCAGTCTCCGCTCTAATCAGGACTCTGTGCAGGCCAGTCAAGTTCCTCCACACCAAACTCACTCA
Source organism: Gobiocypris rarus (assembly GCA_023029165.1). NCBI lineage: Eukaryota > Metazoa > Chordata > Actinopteri > Cypriniformes > Gobionidae > Gobiocypris > Gobiocypris rarus. Next base: position 8,312,328 of record CM040913.1, on the reverse strand, counting down.
TCCATGTCTTTATGGACCGACGCTTTGTGCACTGGTGTGCAGTAGGGGTTGCACCGACTAATCGACTAGTCGACTTTAATGCTCTGCCATGACGCTTTAAACTTTACGTCGACTAGTCACTGGCCTATAGAGGCGCGTGCCTCACACAAAACCATTCAATAGCGCAGAATGTATTGTCAACACTGTTCTGTGATTTATCAATAAAATAGCTTAGAAACTGAAAAGTTCTAGCTTATATTTCTTGATAACTAAAACTCACAGATTCACTATTAGTAGAGAGACGCTGGCAGGTAGAATTAATTCACACGCAATCACTCACTAATGCATTCATATATACATGTAATCTTTATTGCGCTACTTTATCTGTGTCTTATTCGGAACGAGGAGAAATCTGTGAGATATATAGGCTAATGAACATTAGACAGAAGAACAGATACAAAAGCTGTTATGTAGGACTAATAACCTTATGGGCAGTGCTGTGTCATATCCCATAGCTGTCCTGTGCACAAGAAAATCCATGTTCGCGTCTCAGCTCAAGGTTCAGGCTTATTTGTTCATTAATGACATCATCAGCGACTAGTCGAAGTCTACTCAACTTTCATCACATAAATGTCGTTCAACCCCTAGTGCGCAGTCATGTTGGGACAGGAAGGGGCAGTCCCAAAACTGTTCCCACAAAGTCGGGAGCATGAAATTGTCCAAAAATGTCTTGGTATGCTGAAGCATTAAGAGTTCCTTTCACTGGAACTAAGGGGTTAAGCCCAACCCATGAAAAACAACCCCACACCATAATCCCCCTCCACCAAACTTTACACTTGGCACAATGCAGTCAGGCGAGTCCCGTTCTCCTCGCAACTGCCAAACCCAGACTCATCCATGGGATAGGCAGACAGAGAAGCGTGATTGGTCACTCCAGAGAACACACCTCCACTGCTGATTCCAGTTGCGGCGTGCTTTACTCCACTGCATCCCACGGTTTGCATTGCACTTGGTGATGTAAGGCTTGGATGAGCTGCTCGGCCATGGAAACCAATTCCATGAAGCTCTCTACGCACTGTTCTTGAGCTCATCTGAAGGCCACAGAAGTTTGGAGGTCTTTAGCTATTGACTCTGCAGAAAGTTGGTGACTTCTGTGCACTGTGACCCTCAGCATGCGCTGACCCTGCTCTGGGATTTTATGTGGCTGAGTTGCTGTCATTCCCAATTGCTTCCACTTTGTCATAATCCCACTAACAGTTGAGCGTGGAATATTAAGTTGTGAGGAAATTTCACAAATGGATTTATTGCACAGGTGGCAACCTATCACGGCACCACGCTTGAGTTCCCTGAGCTCCTGAGAGTGACCCATTCTTTCACAGATGTCTGTAGAAGCGTCTGCATGCCTAGTGCTTGATTTATACACCTGTGACCATGAAGTGAATGAACACCTGAATTCAGTGATCTGGAGGGGTGTCCCAATACTTTTGGCAATATAGTGTATATCAAAACCTACACTGACAGTTGACAGATGCCCAGAACGGGACACTCACACAAGTCTTCTGTATAAAACAAGCAAACAGTGCAGTCCGAGTGGCTCTCATGAACCTATTCTTTAAATGAATCTCAGTCAACAGCTGCGGTGGAGAAAGATCAGGAGGATTCCTGTAAAAGCTGATCGAATGTTCCACATTCGGCTGATCTCAGATTACACATCCGCATCATTAATGCCCCCGCGGCCCTTTAATGGAAAATAATGATCAGTCGAATTAAATAAGAGCGGTCACATGATGCAGTGCAGGCTGATGATGTCATGCTTTACAGCAAGTCTATGAAACGTCCTCGTTTAGATTAACGTGTTTTCGTGTTCCTAATTTTTTCTTCATCTAGTTCAATCTTTTAGATGCCAAATATGATGATTCTCTTGCGAGGGACCCCCGTCTTAAAATAAGGCATCTATTAATTTAATTAAATAGATTACAATAAATAAATAAAGTACATAAATACAAATTGATTTATTGTAATCTAATTTATAGTTTGATTAATTTTACCATAATTATTTAAATCCAATTTGTATTATTTTTATATATATTTTATAAAAAAAAACTATTATTTATTTATTTATATAAACGTTGTTTATTTAAATCAGTTTTTATTAACTGTAATTAAAATGTATTGTTTACTTATTTATTTAATCTATTTAATTAAATAAAATGTTTATTATTTTTATTTTAGTCATATTTTGTATTAATTTACTTATATCAAATTTGTATTTATTGTAATAAAAATATATTGTTTACTTATTTATTTAATTATACTTTTTATTATTTCATTTAGTCACATTTTGTAGTAACAATATAAAAATGTATTGTTATGTAATTTATCTAATTTATGTTTTAATTTATTTAAATCCATTTTTTATTGTTTATTTTTATCAATAACGGTTAGGCCGTGTATGTGTGTGTGTGTGTGCGTGTACGTGTGTGTGTGTTTTAGCCCTGAGTTACAGGAGCTAGTAAGCTCACTGTATGACTAACATGCACGTATGACGGGACATTAATCTCAGCTGATGTGGAGTGTGTGAGGGGAATGGGCACACTGTCCTCTCATGAGAGAAATGTCATTGCGCGCGTCAGGTCGACCCAACATCAGAAACACACACAAAGTAAACTAACACACTAACTCGGCTAGTCAGCATAACCATGATCACGCTGCTTTCAGGGTTAGGGCCAGTTCACACCACGATAACTATAACCATAACTATAACCATATTAGCATCCACACCACAAACAACTACTAAAATAACACTGATACCAAGCTTGCCTTTTTGCTGTTGTTATTATGGTAATTTTTTTGCTTTTTATACACACAAAACGTACACATTAGTGTATATGTTATGTATATAATGTGTGTGAGCAAACACACCGTATCTGTGTTAAATCTGAGATTGTCACTGTCAACATGCGTGTCCGACAAATACCATCCACTATTAGAGACAAGAAGAATACAAGTTACAACGTCCGGTAGGTATGGTATGTGTTAAAGGGGGGGTGTCACACTCAGTTTCAGTCTCATGTCAATCTTGAGTACCTATAGAGTAGTATTGCATCCTTCAAATCTCCGAAAAGTCTTTTGTTTTATTATATTTTTAAAAGAAATATATGCTGTACCGAGTCTTTCCGAATAAAACCGAGTGGATGGAGAATCACGAGCACGGGCAGCTATTGCACTGAGAGCGTCTGAAAGCTGTGACATCCTTAAATGTGGAAAAGAAAACATTACCCTAAATAAACCATGGCTATCAATCAGATTCAACCATACATATATGACCCAGAATCAGATCCGGAGGCTGAAACTGAACAGGAGCAGCAGCGACTACAGCAGGACGTCTCTATGTGGTATGTACTGTAACTGTATTTGCTAGCGGCTTGTCAACATTTGTGTGTGTTTACTCGTGGTTTATGAGGACACAGTTTGGTTTATCGACTGTTGTATGCGACTAAACGTTAGCAGTAGCAAGCGGAGCGGTTTTGCACGTCAGACTTGCGTTTACATAGAAAAACAATGGAATAGTAGCGCATTTGAATGAAGAAGCACGCTTTGTTTAAACGGCCCCTAGGTTTAATATGAAATAATTAAATTAGCTAACACCTATAGTGGTCAGCTAAACAAATGTATTTAAACACACACCATACATTGCATGCTCCATTGATAAATTAACTATACACAATCATGTTGTTTATTGACGTGTACTTACGTGACGATAGCCAACAACACGCAGACATTTGTGCTGATCTTCCAGCGCATGACGTGAACCTTGCATAGACTTCCATTAATTTTATATCAGGTTAATGATATTTTCTATCCCCTAACCCAATCCCTATCCCTAAACCTACCCATCACAGAAACATGTGCAAAACAATAGATTTAAATAAAAACATGTTTTGGCCGGTTTAGAAGCCTTTTTAACTAGTGAGGACCAGTCAAATGTCTTCACTAGTGAGTTGTCATAATATTTTACTAGATAAGTGAGGACATTTGGCCCCTCACAAGTATAGCCAAATAAAGTACACTCTCTCTCACACACACACACACACACACACTCTCACTCTCTCTCACACAGACACACACACACATACAAAGCCCAAGAGTGTACTGTGTAACATCACAAACACAAACAAAACTGTTCCTATCTGTGTGCAGAAATAGTTGTCATAACTGTACGAAGAGCGAATGTTTCTGTTTCTGTGTTGGAAGCGACAGGGTGGCTTGTTTTTACTCTTCCCAAACAGCAGGATCCAACAGGAACATTTAGCACAAAACACTAGTCCCGCTAAACGATCACAAATGTTTTCCTGTGAATGTCGCTCTGTTGAGGCTTTTCAGACCCAATCAAACATCGACTTCAGGTTCAAACTCACTGGCGTTCAGTTCAGTGATGTTTCTGTGCGTTTAGATACAGTACATGGGTCGAATTCTGTGCAAGTGTCAGTTTTCACAGAGAGAAAGTGCCATAATCAGAGGGAGGCGGATGATAGTGTCTCATTATCACCCTCAGGGCTAAAGAGAGCTGAGCCACGATACGAGAGAAGGGAAGAAAACCAAAACAAGGCGTTTGATGGATGACCGGGGCGAGTTGAATTTCAGGGTAAGACAAGCAAATACAGTTTCTGTGCAAATCAGCCAAGACGGGACACTTGCACAAGCGCTTTCAGGCTTGTTGCACCTTTTTGAAATATCAGATGGTTGATATATTGAATATTCACAATATGATTATGAGGATTTCACTGAAGAAAAATAAATGAGAAAACACTGAATTTCAGTTCTTGTCTTGTGGCACAAATCAAAAAGATCCCATTGACCTTGGTTTGTATCAATCCTTCTCTCTTTCTTCTCTGTTAATGTCTCTACTGCTCCTTCATCAACCCTAACAGAGGACGACTTTGACACATTCTTCATAAATAAAACAACCATCAGTGGACAATTTTCCAAACCACAAACTGACACACATCCTAACAGCAAAAACACACTCGCTCCTCTCCTTCTCTCCAAACTCATCCTTTTCCATAACCCTACTACCTGTCTGCTTGATCCTATCCCCACTCACCCCCTTCAAGCCATTTCTTCTTCAGTTGTACCAAGGGATGCACTGATATCGATGTCTACACCTCAGTGTGTTGAACTGATAATCACTCTTTTGTGTGTTAAACACAATCTACTAAATACAGACAACTTCACTATGAAGAAAAACAACAATGGCTTTTTTTATGAGGCAGCAACATAAGGTTATTAATAATCTTTCATAGGGCAAAAGTATTATAATATGAGCGGCACAAAGCGCGTATGCACATCCTGTGTGCAGGATGATGCGCTTGAATCAACACAAAGTTCAAAACACAAAGGGAAGAGATATCGATGCATAACTCATCCATCTATGCAATATTTTATTGAGCCTTTTGTTTTAACAGTTTAAATTTAAGTTACCGTGTGAGGAACAATACAATCTTTAGTCCAGGTTATGACCTAACAGACACCCAGTAGAAAGTAACACGAATTACAGCAATAAACTCCAGCAAGATAAAGTCATTTTATGCGAAACCACAGACCGTTATCTACGGATCAAGGATAATAACAGGAACGTTGAATCATCTTGAAGAGCGTTTCATTGTGTTGTTTAGTAACACACAGTTTGAAAGCTGAATGGAGAATGACTTACAGCCGCAGCGGAGGGAAGCGTTCACGTGAACTTGAATTTAATGACTTAAATATTCATCTATACCTCACATTAAACTATGGCAGAACACTTAATATTCTGCACGAAGAGTTGATAATGCTTTATAATGTTTTTGAATATTATAATATTATACGCACAGTATCAGATTTGGATCAGTCCTGTCTGACCAATATCCGATCTGGCAAATAATGTAGGTATCGAGCTGATACTGATACTGAGTATCAGATCGGCGCATTTCTAGTTGTATCCGCACTCACTCACATCCTCAACACCTCACTTCACACTGTTACCTTTCCCACAGCATTTAAGCAGGCTCAGGTAACCCCACTACTTAAGAAACTCTCTCTAAAGACAGCACTTTTAGAAAATTACAGACCGGTATCGCTTCTTTAATTCACTGCTAAAACAATTGAACAAGTCGTTTCCGACCAAGCCTCTACCGTTCTTATACAAAACGACCTCTTAGACAACAACCAGTCTGGATTCAAA
>CM040913.1:8283629-8301129 GCA_023029165.1 Gobiocypris rarus | reverse complement strand
GTGAGTGTGAGTGAGTGTTTGTATTCAAGTGAGTGAGTGAGTGAGAGAGTGAGTGTGCGTGCGAGCGAGCGTGACTATGTGAGTGAGTGAGTGAGTGAGTGAGAGTGTGTGTGTGTGTGTGTGTGTGTCTGTCTGTTTGTGAGTGCGAGTGAGTGAGTGTGTGAGTATGTGTGAGTGAGTATGATTGAGTATGTGTATGTGAGTGTGAGTTAGTGAGTGTATGTGAGTGTGTGAGAGAGTATGTGTATGTGAGTGTGAGTGTGTGAGTGTATGTGAGTGTGTGAGTGAGTATGTGTATGTGAGTGTGTGAGTGAGTATGTGTATGTGAGTGAGTGTGTGAGTGAGTATGTGTATGTGAGTGTGAGTGTGTGAGTGAGTATGTGTATGTGAGTGTGAGTGAGAGTGTGTGTGTGAGTATGTGTATGTGAGTGTGAGTGAGTGAGTGTGTGAGTGAGTATGTGTATGTGAGTGTGAGTGAGTGAGTGTATGTGAGTGTGTGAGTGAGTGAGTGATTGAGTGAGTGTGTGTGAGTGAGTGAGTGTGAGAGAGTATGTGTATGTGAGTGTGTGAGTGAGTGTTTGAGTGTGTGTGAGTGAGTTTGAGAGAGTATGTGTATGTGAGTGTGTGAATGAGTACCGATCACAAGTTCAGTATGGAGTACAGCAAGGCTCAGTGTTAGGACCGTTGCTCTTCACCCTGTATATGCTACCACTGGGAGATATCATTAGGAAGCATGGCGTTAGTTTTCATTGTTATGCTGATGATACTCAGCTCTATATTTCTTCACACCCTGACGAAACTTACCAATTCACAAGATTAACGGAATGCATAGCTGATATTAAAAATTGGATGAATAGTAATTTCCTGCAACTTAATTCAGATAAAACTGAATTTTTAATTATTGGACAGAAAAGCTCCACAAGTAGTGCCCTAGAATACTGTCTAACCCTCGATGGCTGCTCTGTCAAGTCCTCGTCGTCAGTGAGGAACCTGGGTGTGCTCTTTGATACCAATCTTTCGCTTGAAAGCCACGTTTCTAGCATCTGTAAAACTGCATTCTACCATCTTAAAAATATATCTAAATTACGTCACATGCTTTCAATGCAAAATGCTGAACAATTAGTACATGCGTTTATGAGCTCAAGGCTAGATTATTGTAATGCTCTACTGGGTGGTTGCCCTGCTCGCCTAATAAATAAACTCCAGCTGGTCCAAAACGCAGCAGCTCGAGTTCTTACTAGAACCAGGAAGTACGATCATATTAGTCCAGTTCTGTCAACACTGCACTGGCTCCTATTAAACATCGCATACATTTTAAAATCTTGCTTATTACTTATAAAGCAATAAATGGTTTAGCTCCCCAGTACTTAAGCGAGCTCTAAACGCATTATACTCCATCACGTCAATTGCGGTCTCTAAACTCTGGCCAGTTGAAAATACCTAGAATATCTAAATCAACTGCAGGCGGTCGATCCTTTTCCTATTTAGCACCTAAACTCTGGAACAGTCTTCCTAGCATTGTTCGGGAAGCAGACACACTCTGTCAGTTTAAATCTAGACTAAAAACACATCTCTTTACTATGGCATACACATAGAAAATTTTTAACTTTCTTTATTCAAATCAAATGACTGATTGTTAGGCTGCATTAACTAGGTCAGCCGGAACCGAACACTTCCCATAACACCTGATGTACTCGTTACATCATAAAAAGAGTGGCATCCACACTAATGTTAGTCTCTCTGTTTATCCCGAGGTTTACTGCAGTCGGCCGGATCCAGGCCGTGTCCGGATCGGAGGGTGGACCTGCATCTGGACATGACCAGCTCATCCTGGAGTGTCTGCTGAGACCGTGTCCATTAGTGTCTCCTCTGAATTTGCCTCACCGAACGTCATCCTCAATTAACCCGTCTCGGCGCAATAACTCCGATCTTTCAAGTATTCATATTCTTGTGTAATCGACGCGCCATCCTAAATGTGCTCCGCCTCTGCAAGGCCATACCCAAAATTTTGAATATTCCTATCTAATATGATTTATGACCTGCAAGGTTGCCAGAGTAATAATTATACACTGTTAATAATAGGCCAGAGGAGAACTGGCACCCCGACTGAGTCTGGTTTCTCCCAAGGTTTATTTTTCTCCATCATGCCCTGATGGAGTTTTGGTTCCTTGCCACTGTCGCCTTTGGCTTGGCTTGCTCAGTTGGGGACACTCAAATTATGATCCAAGTTACTCAACTACATATACAAATAGAATTTATTAATTTGGTCATATATAATTCTATAAACTATCCAAATTAAACTAGCCAAATCAAATTTTGTTGCAATGTTGTCCTGTTTAACACTGTGAAGCTGCTTTGAAACAATCGTCATTGTAAAAGCGCTATATAAATAAAGTTGATTGAATGAGTATGTGAGTGAGTGTATGTGAGTATGTGAGTGAGTGTGTGTGAGTATGTGAGTGAGTTTGTGTGAGTATGTGAGTGAGTGTGTGTGTGTGTATGTGAGTGTGAGTGTGAGTGAGTGAGTGAGTATGTGTATGTGAGTGTGAGTATGTGAGTGTGTGAGTGAGTATGTGTATGTGAGTGTGAGTGAGTGAGTGTATGTGATAGTGTGTGAGTGAGTGTGAGTGAGTGAGTGTGTGTATGTGAGTGTGAGTGAGTATGTGTATGTGAGTGTGAGTGAGTGTGAGTGAGTGTATGTGAGTGAGTATGTGTATGTGTGTGAGTGTGAGTGTGAGTGTGAGTGTGAGTGTGTGTGTGTGTGTGTGTGTGTGTGTATGTGTATGTGAGTTTGTGAGTGAGTATGTGCTGCCTATGTAGAGCACTTCAGACATGCTGCCCATGTAGAGTACTTCAGACATGCTGCCCATGTAGAGCACTTCAAACATGCTGCCCATGTAGAGCACTTCAGACATGCTGCCCATGTAGAGCACTTCAGACATGCTGCCCATGTAGAGCACTTCAGACATGCTGCCCATGTAGAGCACTTCAAACATGCTGCCCATGTAGAGCACTTCAAACATGCTGCCCATGTAGAGCACTTCAAACATGCTGCCCATGTAGAGTACTTCAGACATGCTGCCCATGTAGAGCACTTCAAACATGCTGCCCATGTAGAGCACTTCAAACATGCTGCCCATGTAGAGCACTTCAAACATGCTGCCCATGTAGAGCACTTTAAACATGCTGCCTATGTAGAGCACTTCAAACATGCTGCCTATGTAGAGCACTTCAGACATGCTGCCCATGTAGAGCACTTCAGACATGCTGCCCATGTAGAGCACTTCAGACATGCTGCCCATGTAGAGCACTTCAAACATGCTGCCCATGTAGAGCACTTCAAACATGCTGCCCATGTAGAGCACTTCAGACATGCTGCCCATGTAGAGCACTTCACACATGCTGCCTATGTAGAGCACTTCAAACATGCTGCCCATGTAGAGCACTTCAAACATGCTGCCTCGTAGAGAACTTCAAACATGCTGCCCATGTAGAGCACTTCAGACATGCTGCCCATGTAGAGCACTTCAAACATGCTGCCTACGTAGAGAACTTCAAACATGCTGCCCATGTAGAGCACTTCAAACATGCTGCCCATGTAGAGCACTTCAGACATGCTGCCTATGTAGAGCACTTCAAACATGCTGCCCATGTAGAGCACTTCAAACATGCTGCCCATGTAGAGCACTTCAGACATGCTGCCCATGTAGAGCACTTCAGACATGCTGCCCATGTAGAGCACTTCAAACATGCTGCCTACGTAGGTGTAGACACAGAAGAGCCACAGTGTGACTCGTGTTGCGTGACAGTCCACGTCTGCTCTATTAACACACTTCTGTCTCTGATTAAATAAAGGCCTCGCCTCCTTAAACTCACTTGACACCACAAACACACGAGAGCCGCGAGAATTGTCCCTATCCCATGATGCCTCAGGTGTGGCGGCTGTGCAGAGTAATAAAGATGAGTGACAGGGCGTAATGAGAGCGAGCGGATAACAGACACACTCGTGTGTTTCGGCATTCCTCAAGCTTTTCCGGGATCGTTCTGACTGTCAGTGCCGTCAGCAGGACGGCTTTAACAGAGACAAATGAACATCTGTGAATATGATTTATATCTGACAGGCACCTGAGTAACACACACACACTTCACAGTCTTAAAGTAAAATAGATAAAATACTGTGAGAAATATAATAAAAATAAAACCAAGAATTTAAATGTTTCGCTTTTTTAACTAAAATAAATATTTATATTTTATTTTGTCATTAAACCAGAGAATATAACATTTAATAAAATATAATCTGGACATTATTTACTTTAGTGTTTGTGATTTTTTTATCTAATTTATGGTTCAATCATATAAAATACTTGCTTTTTAGTACATCTTGATATTAAAAACTATAACGTTAATGATTACCAATGACAATAATAATAATAATAATAATAAACAGGTTTTCAGCACTGCGTGCTTGGTCCCCTAATAATGTAATTGTGCTAAAGATATTGTTAAACATTTAAGATATAAGTGAACTTTGACAGCCCCTTTTAATTTAATAATTCATTTTATTTCATTATATTTCATTATATTTCATTATTTTATTTTATTATATTTTATTTCATTTTATTATATTTATATATTTAAATTATTGTATTATTTAATTTCATTTTATTACATTTTACTATATTAAATATATTTTATTTTATTTATTTTATTTTATATTTCACAATTTCATTTAAAAAAAATTCTGTCAATAAACCAGAGAATCATTTGGATGTTTAAATCATAAAAAATGAAGAAAAAAAAATCATAAATCATAAAATATTAGATTTTTACATCTTGCTGTTAAAAATTGATCCTTCAGTAGAATATAAAATTAATCACATGATTTCTGACCAGTCTTTAGACAGAAATATAATAATATAATAAAGTAATTAAGCTAAAAATATTTATATATATTAAAAACATATTTAAAATGTAAGTGAACTTTGACAGCCCTAACAAATACATTTTGCTTGTATACATATTTAATTTAATAATAAAAAAATTATCATCATCATTATCATTTATTTATCATATTTATCACAATTTATAAATCAATCAATCAGGTTCAGTCTGTTGATGATGTCACTCAAACCTCACACATCCCAAAACAACCTCAGGTGTTTCTGTGAAGAGCCCATAATGACACAATCATCCCGTCAGCTCCTGATTGGCTGCTGATAAGCGGGATAACACATGACATAATTCCGTCTCCCGGCGGAGAGAGAAAACGATTGGGGTCAGGATCAAAAGGTCAGATGAAGGGGCTGTGGGGGCATATTTGCTCAGGCCTCGACAGGTCAAACAGCCGCAGAAAGAGAAACAATGCAATGCAGAGCAGCTCGACCAGGTAGGGGTGTGCAATATTGACAAAAAAAGATATCTCAATATTTTCTGTGATTTTCTCGATAACGATAATTAGACGATATTTTGCTGAGTGTGTTATTGTGCTGGTACTTTAGCAGGTTTAGGACTGCCATGGTCAGCTGACTCCTAAAGTTTATGATATTCTTCATATTCTGTGTGGTGGTCAGTTCACAGCAGTGACAGAAATCATATTTTTACCTTGATAAATTAATTTTTTACATCTTTTGTGTCAATTTCATAAATGTAAAAAAAAATTATCCTAATAAGACACAATAGGGCTATTACCAATCAAATTAAATAAGTATCAACAAAATCAGAAGTGTGGAACCCTTTAACTGTGAAATTAAAACCTCCAGTAGGTGGCAGCAGGTCACGTTTAATGAGTGAGTCATTGAGATTCAAGCGATTCATTCGAGGAACGAAGCATTTGACTATCTTAGGCCCTGTCCCAAATGGCACCCTAAACCCTCACGGTCTTCCTCAGAGTCCGCACTTTCACGATGTAATGCCGCTTTGACTGCCGGGTAAAAGTCCTCTGCGTAGCTTTGCATTTGCGGGCTCAGCTGAAGTGCGCATCGTGGGCACATAGCACCCTTCTTTAAGCTTAAAGGGTTACTTCAGCGATTAGCATTAAGCTTTGTATCAGTAGAAACCCAGGAGTATATTCAAATTATCGTACTTTCCCCCCTCATATGATCCTGAGATGAGAGAATTATGTATTTTATTTCTGGAAAAAGTTTTTGTCCAGAGGCTAAAGACTACAGCCAGCACAGGGCGCTATTTCCACATGTTTTTAACTTCGCACTCACAGCACTCGGCTCGGGAGCTGCGGAGATTCATGTAAGCGGAGCGATAGAGAGCAAAGTGAGTGTTTCAACTTTTCAAATGAATTCCTGAAAGTTAAGCTTCCAAAGACATGATCTGAAAATGCGTAAGACTGATCACGCGCTGTGAATGCAGCCGCAGTTGCGAATCCCGCGATTACCTCAGCTCATGTGATGAATGTACTCTGATCCTGCTGCGTTTGTGCCGTGACGCTCAATCGGTTCACTCATAACATATTGAACAGATACGTTCAGTTTTTAATTGTACCGTCTCTAACTGAACTGATTTTATGAAAATGGTGGGCAAGTAAACCATGTCGTGCCTAGCGTAGGGCAGCGAAGTGCATTCTGGGAATTGTTGTCTTTCATCCCCATGAGACAAAAATACATTTTCTGTGTTTTCTCAGTCTAGAAGGCACCAAATTCAAAAATTTTCACATTTCGATTACATTAATGACCGAGTTTAAATACAGATTCATCTTCCCAGCGCTGAAGTACCCTTTAAAAGACAAATGCTACACCCTACGGTCTTGTGGACTTAACGGACTAGCACACGCAGCGGCCATTGTAAGTCCACAAGACAAAAAAGTGCACATGAAGTGTGCCATTTGGGACAGGACCTTAATCTATCTTAGTCATTGAATCATTGATTCAATTGATTCGTTCAAACAGCTGATTCGTTCAGTATGAAAACACACAGTATGTTTTGCTCTGAGATGCAGATACAGTGCTGTGTCTTTGTTCTAAACTATTTTTTGGTGACAAAATAGAGAAAAAACAGGCAATATGGAAGTTTAAACTGTAAGTCACTTAATATTAACTTATTGTTTAGTAAACTTGCATAAAATCAATATCACATTTGAAAAACTACAATCTTTTTGTGAGATCTTATATTATATGATATAAATATAGCATGCAGTGAAATAGTGTACTCTAATGCACACCCACACTAGTCCAATCAACAAAACTAGTCCAATTCAATCACGTGGTGTGTGCATGCACTCTCTGGGTGTGAGAGGGATATAATCGATAATGTCAGATCGCACATCGTTAAAACAACAATTACGATATTATCGCAGACGATATATATATCGCACACCACGACCAGGGTCTGAACTCTACAAACACGCATCAGGTGACAGGGAGGGGTGGGGCTGCTCGTGTCAGGTGATAGGGAGGGTGGGGCTGCTCGTGTCAGGTGACAGGGAGGGTGGGGCTGCTCGTGTCAGGTGACCGGGAGGGTGGGCGCTGCTCAGTGTCAGGTGACCGGGAGGGTGGGCGCTGCTCAGTGTCAGGTGACCGGGAGGAGGGGCTGCTTGTGTCAGGTGACAGGGAGGGGTGGGGCTGCTCGTGTCAGGTGACCGGAAGGGTGGGCGCTGCTCAGTGTCAGGTGACCGGGAGGGGTGGGGCGCTGCTTAGTGTCAGGTGACCGGGAGGGGTGGGCGCTGCTCAGTGTCAGGTGACCGGGAGGTGGGGCGCTGCTCATTGTCAGGTGACCGGGAGGGGTGGGCGCTGCTCAGTGTCAGGTGACCGGGAGGGGTGGGCGCTGCTCAGTGTCAGGTGACCGGGAGGGTGGGCGCTGCTCAGTGTCAGGTGACCGGGAGGGTGGGGCTGCTCGTGTCAGGTGACCGGGAGGGGTGGGGCTGCTCGTGTCAGGTGACCAGGAGGGGTGGGGCTGCTCGTGTCAGGTGACCGGGAGGGGTGGGGCTGCTCGTGTCAGGTGACCAGGAGGGGTGGGCGCTGCTCAGTGTCAGGTGATCAGTGGGGCTGCTCGTGTGCCAGGTGAGCGGGAGGGGCGGGGCTACTCATGTGTCAGGTGACCGGGAGGAGGGGCTGCTCGTGTCAGGTGACCGAGATGCGGGGCTGCTCATGTGTCAGGTGACCGGGAGGAGGGCTGCTCGTGTCAGGTGACCGGGAGGGTGGGGCGCTGCTCATTGTCAGGTGACCGGGAGGGTGGGCGCTGCTCAGTGTCAGGTGACCGGGAGGGTGGGCGCGGCTCAGTGTCAGGTGACCGGGAGGTGGGCGCTGCTCAGTGTCAGGTGACCGGGAGGGGTGGGCGCTGCTCAGTGTCAGGTGACCGGGAGGGTGGGCGCTGCTCGTGTCAGGTGACCGGGAGGGTGGGGCGCTGCTCGGTGTCAGGTGACCGGGAGGGGTGGGCGCTGCTCAGTGTCAGGTGACCGGGAGGGGTGGGCCTGCTCGTGTCAGGTGACCGGGAGGGGTGGGGCTGCTCGTGTCAGGTGACCGGGAGGGGTGGGGCTGCTCAGTGTCAGGTGACCGGGAGGGTGGGCGCTGCTCAGTGTCAGGTGACCGGGAGGGGTGGGCGCTGCTCAGTGTCAGGTGACCGGGAGGGGTGGGCGCTGCTCAGTGTCAGGTGACCGAGGGGTGGGCGCTGCTCAGTGTCAGGTGACCGGGAGGGTGGGCCTGCTCGTGTCAGGTGACCGGGAGGGTGGGGCTGCTCAGTGTCAGGTGACCGGGAGGGTGGGGCTGCTCGTGTCAGGTGACCGGGAGGGGTGGGGCTGCTCGTGTCAGGTGACCGGAAGGGTCGGAGCACTACTCATATGTTTCTGGTGATTCTGATGAGACACGCTCACAAAACACATGAGCAGTTGATCTGAATCACTGTCAACCACAAATCATGCAAACACTGGGAGAATCCTATGGGAAACTATGCCCTGCAATACCTACTACTGAGGGCACTCAAAGTACATCACGGTATCATATGCACACTTTATAGATATGTGCCATGCAACTTGAATATATGTGCAGCAAATACAAATTTTGCAAATAAAGCTTGTCCTCAATATATGATTTACTTGTGTCAGAGTTATTATTAACAAAAATTAATATTACAAATATTTTGTTTGATTGAAAAAAAATATATAAACTAAATAAAAGAAAATTATAACTGAAAAACATTTTTGATAGTTTAAACAAAACTAAAACAAAATAAAATAAACATTAGATCAAAAACTTAAACTAAATAAGAACTGTTGAAGGACTAAAATAAAAAGAAAACTATCAAATAAATAAATGAATGAACTAAACTAAAGAAAACTGAGGAAATGTTTGAAATAGAAGACTATAAACTGCTATAGGAGGAGAAGAATTGGCTAAACTTGTTAAATCATCAAAATCAACAACATGTATGCTTGACCCTATACCGACTAGGCTATTAAAAGAGATGCTTCCAGAGGTCATAGATCCTCTGCTTAATATTATTAATTCATCCTTGACATTAGGATGTGTACCAAAAACTTTTAAGTTGGCTGTAATTAAACCACTTATTAAAAAACCGCAACTTGATCCTAAAGAATTAGTCAATTACAGACCAATCTCGAATCTACCGTTTCTATCAAAAATATTAGAAAAGGCAGTGTCTTCACAATTATGTTCCTTTTTAGAAAGAAATGGTATATGTGAGGATTTCCAGTCAGGATTTAGACCGTATCATAGTACTGAGACTGCTCTAATTAGAGTTACAAATGATTTACTCTTATCATCTGATCGTGGTTTTATCTCTCTATTAGTGTTACTCGATCTTAGCGCTGCATTCGATACTATCGATCACAATATTCTTTTGAATAGACTCGAAAATTATGTTGGCATTAGTGGAACTGAATTGGCATGGTTTAAATCTTACTTATCTGACCGTTATCAGTTTGTAGCAGTAAATGAAGAGATGTCACACCGATCACAAGTTCAGTATGGAGTACAGCAAGGCTCAGTGTTAGGACCGTTGCTTTTCACCCTGTATATGCTACCACTGGGAGATATCATTAGGAAACATGGCATTGGTTTTCATTTTTATGCTGATGATACTCAGCTCTATATTTCTTCACGCCCTGACAAAACTTACCAATTCACAAGATTAACGGAATGCATAGCTGATATTAAAAATTGGATGAATAGTAATTTCCTGCAACTTAATTCAGATAAAACTGAATTTTTTATTATTGGACAGAAAAGCTCCACAAGTAGTGCCCTAGAATACTGTCTAACCCTCGATGACTGCTCTGTCAAGTCCTCGCCAGTGAGGAACCTGGGTGTGCTCTTTGATACCAATCTTTCGTTTGAAAGCCACGTTTCTAGCATCTGTAAAACTGCATTCTACCATCTTAAAAATTTATCTAAATTACGTCACATGCTTTCAATGCAAAATGCTGAACAATTAGTACATGCGTCATGAGCTCAAGGCTAGATTATTGTAATGCTCTACTGGGTGGTTGCCCTGCTCGCCTAATAAATAAACTCCAGCTGGTCCAAAACGCAGCAGCTCGAGTTCTTACTAGAACCAGGAAGTACGATCATATTAGTCCAGTTCTGTCAACACTGCACTGGCTCCTATTAAACATCGCATACATTTTAAAATCTTGCTTATTACTTATAAAGCAATAAATGGTTTAGCTCCCCAGTACTTAAGCGAGCTCTTAATGCATTATACTCCATCACGTCTATTGCGGTCTCTAAACTCTGGCCAGTTGAAAATACCTAGAATATCTAAATCAACTGCAGGCGGTCGATCCTTTTCCTATTTAGCACCTAAACTCTGGAACAGTCTTCCTAGCATTGTTCGGGAAGCAGACGCACTCTGTCAGTTTAAATCTAGACTAAAAACGCATCTCTTTACTATGGCATACACATAGAACATTTTTAACTTTCTTTATTCAAATCAAATGACTGATTGTTAGGCTGCATTAACTAGGTCAGCCGGAACCGGGAACACTTCCCATAACACCTGATGTACTCGTTACATCATAAAAAGAGTGGCATCCACACTAATGTTAGTCTCTCTGTTTATCCCGAGGTTTACTGCAGTCGGCCGGATCCAGGCCGTGTCCGGATCGGATGGTGGACCTGCATCTGGACATGACCAGCTCATCCTGGAGTGTCTGCTGAGACCGTGTCCATTAGTGTCTCCTCTGAATTTGCCTCACCGCACGTCATCCTCAATTAACCCGTCTTGGCGCAATAACTCCGATCTTTCAAGTATTCATATTCTGTGTAATCGACGCCATCCTAAATGAACCCGTCTCTTGAGTGATACCCAAAATTTCAATATTCCTATCTAATATGATTTATGACCTGCAAGGTTGCCAGAGTAATAATTATACACTGTTAATAATAGGCCAGAGGAGAACTGGCACCCGACTGAGTCTGGTTTCTCCCAAGGTTTATTTTTCTCCATCATGCCCTGATGGAGTTTTGGTTTGCCACTGTCGCCTTTGGCTTGGCTTGCTCAGTTGGGGACACTCAAATTATGATCCAAGTTACTCAACTAAATATACAAATAGAATTTATTAATTTGGTCATATATAATTCTATAAACTATCCAAATTAAACTAGCCAAATCAAATTTTGTTGCAATGTTGTCCTGTTTAACACTGTGAAGCTGCTTTGAAACAATCATCATTGTAAAAGCGCTATATAAATAAAGTTGATTGATTGATTGATTGAAATAAAACATAGAAATAAAATAAAATAGAAATATTGACGCAATAAAATGAAATAAAATGGAAATAAATCAAAAATATAAAATGGACTAACCTAAAGTAAGAAAAACAAACTGAAAACAAATTGTGTTCATTTAAATAAAATATAAATATTAGATGAAAAAATGTAAACAAATATTGGCGACTAACGTCTGAAATAAATAAAGACTAATACTAAAATAAAAATGATTTACACCTAAATAGAATTATAAAAGTAAAAAAAGACATGAGCATAGAAAATAAATAAATAAACAAAATAAAAAAAATAAAAATAAAATTTGAAAATATAAAATAAAAAAAGCTAAAAAAAGATTCTATATATAGAATATAATAGGCTATAATTAGTTTAATATAATATAATAAAAAAACTATATAATATAAAAAATAATAGAATAGAATAAATATATAATAAATATAATAGATAATATAATATAAGCTTTCCATATAGCATATTAAAACATGATAAAAGTAACAAATACTGCAGAGCAATAAAGCATTTATAATTCCCAAATAATAAAAAAAAAAAATCAACATCACATGATCATAAAGCACAAAAATCAAAACTACTTCACCATCGTGTGTGCGGTCCATTCCACAAATGCCAATCCTCTGGGAAACGCCACTCACGTCTCAAAGATCTGACAGATCTCACACTAACACAACCTCGCCTGTCCAGTGTCCAAACAACGCTCCAGTATGACAGATTTCCATCTAAAATATCATCCTTATGAGCGCAGAAACTTAGGAACTCAGAGAAACCCGTCCTGAGCTCAGGAGTGACCCTTCATGAGGTCAAGATTATAATGCACACACTTACCCTTTGACCTGTAGAGTAATGACAGGCATGGACAAGATCGGCGCGCACGCACGCACACGCACACACACACACTCCCTCAGAAACGACACCCTCTCAGTCCTGAGCGACCCATGGTGTTTTCGGGGTCGCCGGCTCCGTCGGCCCGTCTGCGCTCAGCTCACGCCCCTAGCCTTCAAACGCTGACATTCCAGAGCTCGGGAAAGACGCGAGCAAATACCACACGGAGCAGATCCTGCGCTTCTGGGTTTGATCCTTATAAGGTGAGGAACCCGAATCCGATCCTGCGCTCGGCCGCGTCCATCTCCGTCAGAGGAGCCAACGACAAAACACACCATAAAAAGGAAGGACGCGCATCTAAACGCTGCATACAGATCCTTCCTGAGACTGTGTCCCTTCTGCTGCTGTCCCAGACTCCAGACGCACGCGTGTGTGTGTGTGTGTGTGTGTGTGTGTGTGTGTGAGGGGGAGGGGAGAGAGAGAGAGAGAGAGAGAGAGAGAGAGAGAGAGAGAGAGAGAGAGAGAGAGAGAGAGAGAGAGAGAGAGAGAGAGAGAGAGAGAGAGAGAGAGAGAGAGAGAGAGAGAGAGAGAGAGAGAGAGAGAGAGAGAGAGAGAGAGAGAGAGAGAGAGAGAGAGAGAGAGAGAGAGAGAGAGAGAGAGAGAGAGAGAGAGAGAAAAACTGTTATTTCCTGAAACGCGAGGGATAGACGATCATATGGACAAAGAGGGGAAAAGAACAACAGTTTTCATATGGAGACTGAAAAACACACACACACACACACACACACACACACACATCTGCTCTAATGCAGGCGCAGGATGTTTGTGTGCTGGGTTTAACTTCCTCCTCTAATATATATATTTATACTCACTCACTCACTGTCACTCACTCACCCACCCACCCAGTCTCACTCACTCAGTCAGTCACTCACCCACCCACAGTCTCACTCACTCAGTCACTCACTCACTCACAGTCTCACTCACTCAGTCACTCACTCACTCACAGTCTCACTCACTCAGTCACTCACCCACAGTCTCACACCCTCAGTCACTCACCCACAGTCTCACACACTCAGTCACTCACCCACTCACAGTCTCACTCACTCACCCACCCACCCACAGACTCAGTCACTCAGTCACTCTCTCACTCTCTCACTCTCTCACTCACCCACCCACTCACCCACAGTCACTCAGTCACTCTCTCACTCTCTCACTCACCCACCCACTCACCCACAGTCACTCACCCACCCACTCACACTCAGACTCACCCACAGTCCTCCACTCAGACTCAGACTCAGACTCAGACTCAGACTCAGACTCAGACTCAGACTCAGACTCAGACTCAGACTCAGACTCAGACTCAGACTCAGACTCAGACTCAGACTCAGACTTAGACTCAGACTCAGACTCAGACTCAGACTCAGACTCAGACTCAGACTCAGACTCAGACTCAGACAAGAACAGTCATCAGTCATTTCCGAACAAAGACAGTATCTGAGCTCAAGCCCTCCTCGTCCTGCTGTCGCTGAAACGATCAATAATCTGAGCGCACTTACAGGAAACACACACATCTCCGGGGAGCTCATCCGTCCAGACGCTGCCCATGCAGCAAAAGACCCACGCTATGATATCATATCACACATTACATGTGAAAGCATGAAACACATGCATACACGTCTAACAGAGAAACGCTTGAATTTTCATGAGCACTTCTGCTTTAATGACTTCCTCTCTCGTGATGCTCTCACAGGGACGCATGCTAGTTCCACAGTCCTTAAGAAATCTTCTCTCAGTAAACACCGTGGCGATATCAGACGGGAAAACAGTACATAACATGGCATACATTATACCATAAACATGAATCAAATGAAAGAGTGATGTATAATAATGTAACGCTCAGACACAAGATCAAGAAGAAGAGGCGCCTCGTTCAATAATTCAGTGATGGGTTCAGATATGAATGTAATGCTTCACATCGATCTGTAATTCATCCGTTCATCACTCGCCCTCACGGATCCTGTGGCTCTAATGATGACGAATCCTGCTCAGTTACAGCTCGTCCGACACGGCCGCTCATACACCGACAAATCAGCTCTGTGTGCCAATTACACACGTACCAGCGCAATGCATTCTGGGCTATCAGCAGACAACACATGCACTGCAGAACAAGTTGCCTAGGAAGTGCACTAGGAGGTCAATGGAGTTATTATACTTTTTATATTTAGCAATGAATATTTTATATAAAATATTACATATGTAAATGTATAAATTATTATATATTTATAAATAAATATATAAACTCAGTTAAATAAAATTAATACAAATAGCTGTTATGGAGGGCCAAATTACTCATAAATAAAATCATGCATTTAATTATTTATTTATATATTTCAACATTTATTTATTGATTTAATTTAATTTCGAGTATATGCAATCTGGATAATCAAACAATACATGTAATGCCTAGGTAGTGTACTAGGTTTAGTGCACTTGGTTTAGTGTACGAGGTTTAGTGCACTTGGTTTAGTGCACAAAGTTTAGGGCACTAGGTTTAGTGCACTTGGTTTAGTGCACTTGGTTTAGTGCACTTGGTTTAGTGCACTTGGTTTAGTGCACTTGGTTTAGTGCACTTGGTTTAGTGCACTTGGTTTAGTGCACTTGGTTTAGTGCACATTCTGTAACAAGATATTCTGTAACATTTATAATTCCATTTTACATTTACATTACAAACAGCAATTATTAATAAAGACATAATTAATATAGACCATTAATATTAGTTTAATAAGTGATATGCTCAGAGAAACAGGAGGAGGCTTTGCTTCACATCAGGAAGTGTTGGAGGTGAAGGTTTATCTGACAGTTAGAGAAGAGGAAGGACTTATGGAACATCACGTGAGACACAAATGAAATCTGAAATCTCTCACTTCTATTTCCACCACAGGGGAAACCTTTCTGAAGCGGAGTGTGCTGCTGTTTCAAGCCAAGAACAGCTCATATCTGACCTACACATTAAAAGTCAAAAATGATTTAGACTCTTACATGAATGAGACAAACGTTCAGATCCGCTTCTGACTGTCAGGAATAAAACACTCATGTTTGAGAGATGAACTCTGACCTAAACCGCTGGAGAAAGACGTCTGCTCTCGTCTGGATCAAACTAAACGAGTCAAAGGTAAAAGAGTAAAGCATGATGTCAAAAAACACATCTGGACTCATGTTCATCCACCCATATTTAAAAGAAATAAATATAGATCAAATACAAATGCAAACAAATTAAATTAATTGTAACCAAAATTTAATATGACAAATAAATAATGAATATAAGTTAAAAATATATAATTATATATAAATTAAAAATATAAGTAAATAAATATATAAAATAAATAACTAAATGAAATACAAATATAGATAAAAAAATAAATAAAGAATATAAAAAAGTAAATAAGAACTAAATAACAGTGGGGAATAATATAAATCAAAATAAATAAGGAATATACCTAAAATATATAAAGTAAATAAATAAAATAAATACAAATATAGATTAAAAAAGAAAGAATATAAAAGTAAATATAAGTAACTAAGTATATACAATAAAACAAGTGAAAAATATTAATAAATAATATAAATTAGTAAATAAAATAACAATACAGAAAAATAAAATAAAGTATATTTTAAATTTTTCTCTCTTAACATTGTGAAATATGAGCGTTTTCATGAGAGGAGCATGTCATCCGAGTGCATGAAGCATGGGAAGGAGAAAACACCGGCTGGTTTCCTGCGGTCAGCAGAGACACACACACACACACACACACGCCGAAGCTCTCCTGAGCTCATAAATGTTGAGATCACTGGACAGAAATACGAGGAATGCCACCAAACCAGACTTCTGAACTCTGATCTGAAGCTTTATTGTGCTGTAAACAACAGAGAGAAATCCCACAGCTATTCTCTACAAGACAACACGACTACAAAGCAGATCTGTTTTCATCCTGAGCTCAACCATATCAAAAACTACTAACATGACTATTAACATGGAGAAGTGACATTTTGTAAATCCATAAATGTGTTCATGTTGCTTTAGTTCTCAGAAACTCAACAGCCTTGCTTTTTATTTTTATATATAGTTCAGGAATTTCTCTTGAATTTCAATAATGTTTTGCTCTCGGTTGCACACAAATAAAACCACAATGCATAAAATGTGGACGGAATCACGGAATTCAGTCATATGGAATTTTCAAGCGGAATTATATGGAATGTTGGATGCATAATTCAAAAATTTGGACTAATGTCTGAGAATATAAAACTATTTAAATATGAATAGGGGTGTAAGAAAATACCGATACACGTGAATATCGCGATATTATGATTGGCAATACTGTATCGATTCTCAAAAACACTGTATCGATATTTATATATTTATTTATTTAGATCTAAGATTCGTGGCTTTGTGTTCCGTTTAAACCACAGACTGTATGAAACCCAACCGCTATGGCAGTGTTATCTCAGAGCGTAACTGACGCGGAGCCGGAGAAGCGCAAGATGAGAGTGCGTGCATCGCAGCTCACGAGACGCTAGAATTATTCCGCTCCTGCGGTATACAGAGCTGAAGTGTCGACTCATTTTGGCCTCAGCTATAAAGAAGCCACAATGGAAATCGACAAGAGTCATTTTGTTTGCAAAATAGGCCAAGTTAAGATCCAATACTCGGGAAACACCTTGAATCTGAGAGCTTGCTCGCTTAACATCCTGACGTCATCGGCGCCGCTGAAAAGCGTTTTTCGATAGAATATGTAAAGCATATGCTTCCCTCTCAGTAAAAAATTAACACACAACAAAATTGACAGCGCTGGCAGCAGAACGAAAGCAGATGATCATTGCGATGTGGATATGGATGCACCAGCTTTGCAGTTTAGTACTTGAAATAGCACTTTGTAGCCTACAATAGACTGCGTTAAAGAAAACAGTATTAA
>CM040913.1:8271129-8278629 GCA_023029165.1 Gobiocypris rarus | reverse complement strand
ACGCTCGCAATCTCATGTGGTCTGGAGCGTGAACGCGCACACAATCCTCACATCATCCCGACTGAAATACACTTAGGCCAGACGCTCTTCCACTGTAATTTTCTGCTCAGCGTCCGTGTTCTTCACCAGCTATAATCAACTGTCAATCAAAATCCACTGATCTGGATTTATCGACTGCACAAGAGAAAACCACCAACATTTACCGCCTGATGTTCTTCTGAACCTGTGAACGGTCACACAGACATGAAAGTGCACTTAAATAGTCATAATTCAGGAATGCTTGGTTGGCCTCTTTATAACCCTTAAAGGGGTCACGAACTGAGAAATCCATTTTTTCTTGAGTTTTTGGCATGTAAGAGGTCATCATACTGTAAGAATATCCTGGAAATCTCAGAACTGAAAACTTCCTTGTCAGTTAAAATATAGCTTTTATTGTAACCATGCCCAGAGAATGACTCATTGTTATGTAATAGACGGTAAAAAAAAGCCTCTGCAGAAGAATATCAACACCTACTTCATCATCGCAACTTTGGCCCCGCCCACTGGAGTGTTAGTGAGATGACGAGGAGAGAAGAGCGATACAGGATCACTGGACTAAAATAACATGCTTTGCAAACAGAATTTAACGATATGGACTCGACAGTAATGCCACAAAAAATGTGAGTAACCGTATTAATTCTAATGCCTGATCTGAGACCAGTGACTAAACTAAACTAAACTTCACATTGTTTCTCTTAGTAGGGTGAAAATAATCTGTTATTTAAACTGTGATCAAATTAATCCTGCATTCATGCGCTCAACATGTCAATCACAGCAGTGGGCGTTTCACTAACCTCTCACAGCGGCAAATCACAACAGTGGGCGTTTACACCTCTCACAGCAGCCAATCACAGCAGTGGGCGTTACACTAAACTCACACAGCAGCCAATCACAGCAGTGGGCGTTTACACTAAACTCACACAGCAGCCAATCACAGCAGTGGGCGTTTCACTAATCTCTCACAGCAGCCAATCACAGCAGTGGGCGTTTCACCAAACTCTCACAGCGGCCAATCACAGCAGTGGGCGTTTCACTAACCTCTCACAGCAGCCAATCACAGCAGTGGGCGTTTACACTAAACTCACACAGCAGCCAATCACAGCAGTGGGCGTTTCACTAATCTCTCACAGCAGCCAATCACAGCAGTGGGCGTTTCACCAAACTCTCACAGCGGCCAATCACAGCAGTGGGCATTTCACTATCCTCTCACAGCGGCCAATCACAGCAGTGGACGTTTCACTAAACTCTCACAGCAGCCAATCACAGCAGTGGGCATTTCACTAACCTCTCACAGCGGCCAATCACAGCAGTGGGCGTTTCACTAACCTCTCACAGCTGCCAATCACAGCAGTGGGCGTTTCACTAACCTCTCACAGCGGCCAATCAAAGCAGTGGGCGTTTCACTAAACGCTCACAGCAGTGGGCGTTTCACTAACCTCTCACAGCGGCCAATCACAGCAGTGGGCGTTTCACTAACCTCTCACAGCGGCCAATCACAGCAGTGGGCGTTTCACTAACCTCTCACAGCGGCCAATCACAGCAGTGGACGTTTCACTAAACTCTCACAACGGCCAATCACTGCAGTGGGCGTTTCACTAAACTCTCACAGCATAATTTCAAAACGTGTTTAAACTTTCAAATGATAACCAATTTATGATGATTACTAAAATATGTTATTGCGGAAAAGTATACGACCAAGAACAAAGAAACCAAAACACTGATATGAAGAACCTACAAGTGAAACATCAAGAACTTTAAACTCCAAAGAGCCACAACAACTCACGAGAAACACCTCCTAAACCACCCACCTCGATATGACTGAATGTGTCTCTCCGGCTGAGCCTGAGCTGTGTGTTGGTGTCGAGCGCAGGAGGAGTGTGTGAATGTTGTATCATCTGATCCAGCGTCAGGAGATTTTTACATGCAGCGGGAATGTGTTTCCATGGCCTTGGGATGAGGCTGTCCGTGCTTTTACAACCATGTATCATATGATGTGTCACTTCATATCTCTACAGAAGATGTGCTGCCCGCCTGCAGCATTCCGGAACATTCCCATTTATTTTTCCCACTCTAATTTCAACTTTTTATTACTTCATTTGGTGATCAAACGAAGACATAAAACATTACCGATTGAATTAATCTTTTAAGAGTCTTCTAATAAAGAGTCTTTTAATTAATCTTCTTTAAGAGTGATCTTTTAATGAAGCTCTACTAAAATTGTCCAGATTCCGTGACATTCCGCATTAAACTGTACATTCCATCTTCATGACTGAATTCCGTTTCAAAGGTCCTAAATCCTGATATATTTAAACAAACAGGAGATCATTGATTCATTCAGTGATTTAAATCTTTTGAATCAGTTCACCTGTTGTGCGGTTTGAATCTTTTGAATCGGTTCACCTGTTGTGCAGTTTGAATCTTTTGAATCAGTTGATGGTTCACCTGTTGTGCGGTTTGAATCGATTCACCTGTTGTGCAGTTTGAATCAGTTGATGGTTCACCTGTTGTGCGGTTTGAATCGATTCACCTGTTGTGCAGTTTGAATCTTTTGAATCAGTTCACCTGTTGTCCGGTTTGAATCGGTTCACCTGTTGTGCAGTTTGAATCTTTTGAATCAGTTGATGGTTCACCTGTTGTGCGGTTTGAATCGATTCACCTGTTGTGCAGTTTGAATCTTTTGAATCAGTTCACCTGTTGTGCGGTTTGAATCGATTCACCTGCTTTGCGGGTTGAATCTTTTGAATCAGTTCACCTGTTGTGCGGTTTGAATCGGTTCACCTGTTGTGCGGGTTGAATCAGTTATTTTTTTGAATCAGTTCACCTGTTGTGCGGTTTGAATCGGTTCACCTGTTGTGCAGTTTGAATCGGTTCACCTGTTGAATCAGTTGAATGGTTCACCTGTTGTGCGGTTTGAATCGATTCACCTGTTGTGCGGTTGAATCTGAATCAGTTCACCTGTTGTGCGGTTTGAATCGATTCACCTGTTGTGCGGTTTGAATCGGTTCACCTGTTGTGCGGTTTGAATCGGTTCACCTGTTGTGCGGTTTGAATCGGTTCACCTGTTGTGCGGTTTGAATCGGTTCACCTGTTGTGCGGTTTGAATCGGTTCACCTGTTGTGCGGTTTGAATCGCTTCACCTGTTGTGCGGTTTGAATCGGTTCACCTGTTGTGCGGTTGAATCGGTTCACCTGTTGTGCGGTTTGAATCGTTCACCTGTTGTGCGGTTTGAATCGGTTCACCTGTTGCGGGTTGAATCGGTTCACCTGTTGTGCGGTTGAATCGGTTCACCTGTTGTGCGGGTTGAATCGTTCACCTGTTGTGCGGTTTGAATCTGTTCACCTGTTGTGCGGTTTGAATCGGTTCACCTGTTGTGCGGTTTGAATCGGTTCACCTGTTGTGCGGTTTGAATCGGTTCACCTGTTGTGCGGTTTGAATCGGTTCACCTGTTGTGCGGTTTGAATCGCTTCACCTGTTGTGCGGTTTGAATCGGTTCACCTGTTGTGCGGTTTGAATCTTTCACTGAACGGAGCCTCGTTCTGATCCTCATCAAACAGGACAGCAGATAAAGCAGGTTGTTTGATGTGTGCATGTACAGTAATGAAGAGCAGTACATGTGTCTCACAGCTGAGCGGAGGCTAACGAGAAGCGCGTTTAAAGCATATCGTTGTGTAATCGTGCGTCACGCGTCTCTCTTCAGACTTTGATCTGAACATCACAGACGGAGAAATGTGGGAGTCGGGAAAGCGTTTGATGCTGCAGAAACGCATCTCTTCTCCAGCTCTCGTCCAGCAGCTCTTCTGCATGAGAATGGTGATGTGGGTAAAACACCTGCGCTGGAGGAACCGCACAGGAACACGGCAGGAAACACAATATCCATCCAATCTCAGTGTTTGTACAAATCTAACTGAACCGAACGACTCCGGAACAGTGCGACCCTTTCTACTGCACACATTAAAGTGCTGTCTGAATCAATATAAACATAAATAATAATACAAATATATTTATAATATAATATATGTATAATTTAATATAATAAAATATATTTATAGTCATTCTCGTTCAGCTAAAATGTCGGATAACACAAGATTGTTATAACTTATTATGCAATATATGAAATATAAAAAATGCATGAAGATATTAGATAAATAAAACATTAATATAAAAGTAGAATATTTATAGTAACTCTTGTTCTGCAGTTACCTCAAAACTATTTTCTTTTTATTTATTTATTTATTTATATTAAAGCGTATAAATAATAATATGCTCTGATACTCAAATGTGTCAGAACAAAAGACTGTGATATAAAATCAATATATAAACAAATATAATATATTTATATTTAAAGTCATGCTTGTTTGGCAGTAATTTAAAAAATGATAATTCAGTGATTAAAGAATGTAATTGAGCATATTTCTCTGCACTAAACTCTTCATATGATCATATTTCATGAGGGAATCTGGGTCGGACTCAAGCAGGCAGGCGTCTCAAGGTTAATGAAAGACTTCGCAGTGACCGTCCGTCCGTCCGTCTGTCCGAGAGAGAGAGAGAGAGAGAGAGAGAGAGACAGAGACTGCCCCACCCTGTAATGACACACGATGCTCAGCCTTGATGTCTGCCGCCTACACAGGGAGCGACCAATAAGACAGCATCTGAAAGTGCACATGATGCCTGAAAATGCTGTCTATGCAGGAGAGCGGACATATTGAGCATGGACCTGCTTATGGGGCGTCCCATGAGGACATCAGAAACCCCAATGACACGTTATAACATAGACGGTCGTATTTGCACGGTGAACACAAGCTGTTTAAAGGCCTGAGTGTTTATCTTGTGAGCTACTCAATAAGTGTCAATCCCACAAACGGCCGCTTCAGCACACACACGCACACACAGCTGACCCCAATGTGTTAAACACACACTCACACATGCCTAATCCAATACAGACAATCAAAGCTGGAAGCAACGGGTCTAGCTTTAAACCAAACAATAGCGCTTCATGAGGGAGAGGATGAATGAAGAAGGTTTAGCTGGAGTGAGTCTGCTGCTAGAGTTTGATGGATGGATGGATGGATGGATGGATGGATGGATGGATGGATGGATGGATGGATGGATGGATGGATGGATGGATGGATGGATGGATGGATGGATGGATGGATGGATGGATGGATGGATGGATGGATGGATGGATGGATGGATGGATGGATGGATGGATGGATGGATGGATGGATGGATGGATGGATGGATGGATGGATGGATGGATGGATGGATGGATGGATGGATGGATGGATGGATGGATGGATGGATGGATGGATGGATGGATGGATGGATGGATGGATGGATGGATGGATGGATGGATGGATGGATGGATGGATGGATGGATGGATGGATGGATGGATGGATGGATGGATGGATGGATGGATGGATGGATGGATGGATGGATGGATGGATGGATGGATGGATGGATGGATGGGTGTAATGGATGGATGGGTGTACGGATGGATGGACCATGGATGGATGGACCATGGATGGATGGATAGATAGGTGTATGGATGGATGGACCATGGATGGATGGATGGATGTGTTGTTGTAATTTTAGTGAGAAAGGTGTCCTGGACATGTTTCCATTAAATTCAACCAAATAATAAAAATTAATTATCTTTCATTTGTGAATCAGTTTACTCATCAGATCATCTCCTAACAGGGTTTACTACATGAGTCATCACATTTTCATTTCATATTAATTATATATTTTCACTGCTAATATAGAATATATATATACATACTGTGATATATATCATTAACATAATATAAATGTACTATAAATTTTAGTGTCAACCCCTATAGTTTACTCACTCTCATCCTCCAAACTCAATACTGCAGGCATGCAGAAGAAAGAGAGATGAGTTCTGATGATTATAATCTGCATCATTTCATTCCTGAGAGCCAATCAAAGGCCAGCGTCAGTGGACACACAGGCTCAGGTGCAGGAGAGACGCTCTGGTTCCTCAGACTGACAGCCTCATATTCCCACTAACAGCCTCCGAAACATCCCGTGCCGGATCGCAAACCAGCTGCAAGGCCAGCGGCCCAGAGTCCGGCCTTTGATGAACTAATGCACCAATAACAAGCTCTCCCATGAAGCACTACACGAAAACCAGGGATCATTTGAGGCTAATTAATATTCCAATCGTTCAAAACAGACAAACACTTGTGTACTTCTTCATTTGCCAACTGTCACAAACATACATTAAAGCTGACACAGAAACCGGTTCTACGAGCTTCCCCATGAGGCTTTGCATTTCCAGTGAAATCCAGCGTAATAAAACCCCTCACAACCAGAACCAGGACGCCTGCGTTATGAAACAATAATCCATATCAGCTTTAATGGATTTGAGTTATGAGGAGCTCACAGCTTGCGTCCCCCATCGCTTCGGCTCCTAAAGATCTTTGACTCAATACAAATGGATTATATTCGTGTTTACGCGAGCCAGGACAATACCAGCGTCAGGAACGGCATCACACCAAATCATCACGATGACCTCTAGTTAGTGGACATGATTAAAGTCCTTGACTTCTCCCTGAAACCAATGAATGAACGGGCCACTGCTAGGTTATACTGCTAAGACAGCAAGTTATCCATAACCAGCATTTGATGAGTGAAAATTATTTATGAACACAACTCACTAGTAGGCAGCACTCTAGGATGCAGTCTAAGTAGGCAGCACACAATCTTTTCAGGCTATGATGCCCAACAATGGTAGAAAGCTCACTAGATGTTAATGGCCATAAATGCTGTCTAGATAAACAGTTCACTAATGGTCCAAATATGACATCTAGATAGGCAGCTTACTAGGTTTGTGAGACTTTGATGCTCAGAATGCTGTCTAGCTAGGGAGCTAACTATCCAGCCAGCTTAATATGATGCCTAAAATGCTGTCTATAGGTTAAGAGTAAAATGCCCATAAATGCAGTCTACGTAGGCAGCACACTATGTTTTCAGGCTATGATGCCCAACAATGGTAGAAAGCTCACTAGATGTTAATGTGCATAAATGCTGTCTAGATAAACAGTCCACTAATGGTCCAAATATGACGTCTAGATAGGCAGCTTACTAGGTTATTGAGACTATAAGATGCCTAAAATGCTGTCTAGCTAGGGAGCTAACTATCCAGCCAGCTTTGTATGATGCACAAAATGCTGTCTATGTAGATTTTACGTGTATAATACCCATTGATGCTGTCTAGATAAACAGCCTACTAGATTGACCAAAATAGGCAGTCTAGGTAGGCAGCTCACTACAGTAAGTTGAGACTATAATACCCAAAATGGACTCTATGTAGACTGCTCACTAGATTTTAAGGGTATAATGCTCATAAATGCTGAACAGCCCACTCAATTTTAATACAATGAGGTGCACAAATGACGTCTAGTTGGTATCAATAACCTAGTATGTTGCCTAAGATG
>CM040913.1:8106129-8266129 GCA_023029165.1 Gobiocypris rarus | reverse complement strand
ACGGGTTCAAAAGTAACGGTTAAAGGTTGAACGTTTGTCTAGTGTTATTTAAACGTTACTGCCTGTTACGGAACGCTCAAAAGTAACGTTTAAAGGTTGAACATTCCTCTAGTGTTATTTAAACGTTACTGCCTGTCACGGAATGTTCAAGAGTAACGTTTAAAGGTCAAACGTTCATCTAACGTTATTTAAAAGTTAATGCCTGTTACAGAACGTTAAAAAGTAACGGTTAAAGGTTGAACGTTCATCTAACGTTATTTAAAAGATAATGCCTGTTACAGAACGTTAAAAAGTAACGGTTAAAGGTTGAACGTTCGTCTAACGTTATTTAAACGTTACTGCCTGTTACGGAACGCTCAAAAGTAACGTTTAAAGGTCGAACATTCGTCTAACGTTATTTATACGTTACTGCCTGTTATGGGTTCAAAAGTAATGGTTAAAGGTTGAACGTTCGTCTAGCGTTATTTAAACATTACTGCCTGTTACAGAACGTTCAAAAGTAATGTTTAAAGGTCAAACGTTCGTCTAACATTATTTAAACGTTACTGCCTGTTACAGTTCAAAAGTAACAGTTAAAAGTAACACCTATCAATGAGTAACAGAAGAAAATGGAATGTTCCTTAACATTCGCATAACATAGAAAAAACATTTATAGAACTTTTTAATAAACTGAACGCCGATCTTAATGGGAACGTTAACAAAACGTTCTTAGAAGATATTAGTGTTAGCTGGGCAGACCTGATTTCTACATGATAAATATCATGTTAAAGTAGTAGCAGTGTCCAATAATGAGTAAATAAAGAAATGGAATGTTCCCTTAACATTCGCATAACATAGGAAAAAAACATTTATAGAACTTTTAATAAACTGAACGCTGATCTTAATGGGAACGTTAACAAAACGTTCTTAGAACATATTTGTGTTAGCTGGGCAGAATCTGGATTTCTACATGATAAATATCATGTTAAAGTAGTAGCAGTGTTTCTGATCAGTGATTGTGTGATGAGGATGACGGGCTTTAACAGAAACACACTCCACTGTGGAATATATAGCTTCACCGCAGGACTTTATAGAAAGCAGATGTTTTAACGGTGAGTGCTCTAATCTTTGCCCTGTATCAAATCACTATGTTAATAAAAGTCTTTACCTGTCATCCACCCTATAAATGACCTCCGTCCTCTCCCTGAAGAAACTCAACAGAGGATTTGTTACCACACAAAGCCATTGGTCTGCCAGTGAAAACACTGCAAAGTTCACAGAATATATATGTGCTGCCTATCATTTTATTGCCTGGATCAATACTTGAGCTCATTAAACAGTTACTTGTCCAGATTAGCTGCTCTTTATTTCCACAGCTGATGTTAAATCAAAGTTTTATCAGGAGAAAGACACAAAACATTACGCTAATATTAACCGGGGAGAAATACAAACAGAAACAAACAGAATCTGATCTCTGTGTTTTGCATCTTTTCTTTGGATCCACCAGTAAAATAAACTGTGTTTGTGTTCGAGACTATTCACTGCCGTCCTGCAGGGTCGACTGGATCACGGCCAACAGAAAAAATCATTCTGTGATCATTTACTCACACAAACCTGTTTGACTGCCGTTCTTCCATCAAACACTAAAGGAGATGTGATCCCAGAGCTTATTTCAATTTATGCTGCTATAATCTTCATAAAAACACCATGGAAGCAGATTTGACAGCATTAAGAGGGTAATGATCAAATAATAATGACTTACTGTAAATCTGAGTCTGTTCCACATGGGTTTGTGTGGAAGCCCTTTTCTGCCACATAGGAAAACATAATCAGCCTTTGGACAATCATAATTATGGCAACAGCATTTTAAAATAAAAATCAAATTATGAGATAAAAAGTCCCAAATTGTCAGATAAAAAGATTATGACTCTAAGTCGTATTTTGAAATAAAAAGGCAAAATAATGGGATAAAATAATTGAAATTATGACATAATGAGTACATTTTGAAAATATTAAGTCAAAATGTTTAATATACACTCGGATTATTAGGAACACCATACTAAATCTGTGTTTGACCCCCTTTCGCCTTCAGAACTGCCTTAATTCTACATGGCATTGATTCAACAAGGTGCTGAAAGCATTCTTTAGAAATGTTGGCCCATATTGATAGGATAGCATCTTGCAGTAATGGAGATTTGTGGGATGCACATCCAGGGCACGAAGCTCCCGTTCCCCCACATCCCAAAGATGCTCTATTGGGTTGAGATCTGGTGACTGTGGGGGCCATTTTAGTACAGTGAACTCATTGTCATGTTCAAGAAAACAATTTGAAATGATTCGAGCTTTGTGACATGGTGCATTATCCTGCTGGAAGTAGCCATCAGAGGATGGGTACATGGTGGTCATTAAGGGATGGACATGGTCAGAAACAATGCTCAGGTAGGCCGTGGCATTTAAACGATGCCCAATTGGCACTAAGAGGCCTAAAGTGTGCCAAGAAAACATCCCCCACACCATTACACCACCACCACCAGCCTGCACAGTGGTAACATGACATGATGGATCCATGTTCTCATTCTGTTTACGCCAAATTCTGACTCTACCATCTGAATGTCTCTACAGAAATCCAGACTCATCAGACCAGGCAACAATTTTCCAGTCTTCAACTGTCCTATTTTGGTGAGCTTGTGCAAATTGTAGCCTCTTTTTCCTATTTGTAGTGGAGATGAGTGGTACCGGTGGGGTCTTCTGCTGTTGTAGCCCATCCGCCTCAAGGTTTGTGTGTTGAGTGGCTTCACAAATCCATTGCTGCATACCTCGGTTGTAACGAGTGGTCATTTCAGTCAAAGTTGCTCTTCTATCAGCTTGAATCAGTCGGCCCATTCTCCTCTGACCTCTAGCATCAACAAGGCATTTTCCACAGGACTGATGCATACTGGATGTTTTTCCCTTTTCACACCATTCTTTGTAAATCCTAGAAATGTGTGTGAAAATCCCAGTAACTGAGCAGATTGTGAAATACTCAGACTGGCCGTCTGGCACCAACAAACATACCACGCTCAAAATTGCTTAAATCACCTTTCTTTCCCATTCAGACCTTCAGTTTGGAGTTCAGGAGATTGTCTTGACCAGGACCACACCCCTAAATGCATTGAAGCAACTGCCATGTGATTGGTTGATTAGATAATTGCATTACTGAGAAATTGAACAGGTGTTCCTAATAATCCTTTAGGTGAGTGTATGTGTCTAATATAACTATCTAAATCATAATTCTGACTTTTTAATCTCACTTGGTATATCATAATTTCTCATGTGATGGACATGTTTCTCCAGAGGTTTGAATGACAGAAGGCTGATTTTCTGGGTAACTGTCGCTTTAAGAAAGCTCTGTTCTGGAATCCACATGTATCCGTCTGTCCTCCCGCAGGGTCGATCCAGGACTCGACAGAGAGGACAGTCAAGGTGACTGTCTTTCTCATGGCTAGGGCTCTTTAGGGAATATGAGGAAAGACTGATTATATTATATATTCATATATTCAAACATGTGGAAAGGACTTTTCCCTTTACAGACTTTGGTCTGTTTTGGTGTTTGACTAAGCTTTTTCTGCCACATAAGGGAAATTAAAAATCATGACACGAAATTCTAAATTATGGCACACTAAGTCAAAATTATGACATAAGTCGAAAAGTATACACAAAGTCATATTTATGAGTTGAAAATGTGAAATTATGACATAAGTTATGATAATGATGTCAATTATGAGATGAAAAGGTGAAATTATGACTTAAAAAGTACAAGACATAATTAAGATGAAAATTCATGATTATGACAAAAAGTCATGGTAATGACAGTCAAAATTGACATACGAAGTCATGTTTATGAGATGAAAAGTTGAAATTATGACTTAAAAAGTTATATTAAAAAAAGTTATAAAAACTTACATTAAGTCATAATTGAGATGAAAATTCATAAGTTTGATACGTTATTTCGATGTACATTATTTCTGTCATAATCATAACTTAGTGTTAGTTTATGGCAGAAATGGTCTTCCAGAATGGTTTCTTATTTCCACCACACAATAACATGTAACATTTGTCTCGCAATAATTCCTCAGAATTATGAGTCGGTCTCTCGCAATCGCAAGCGATAAACTTGAATTCTGAGTTTCTGGAGTCATGGAATCTTTCTTACCAGGAAACAGAGCAAAAATATTGATGATTTATCACTTTACTTAAAGCCTACATGTGTAATGCATTATAAAGGTATTCATAGTGTACATTATAATGCATTATATCTTTTCATAAATAACTGTAACCAAGGTTAAAATGCATTATGATATTTGCAGATTTCTTGTTAAATCTGAAACCGGTTATTTGTTGTGTGTTTGAATGCATTAAAGGCGTAACATGAGTATCATAATGTATTATCACTGTAGAAAATATTACATTATATCTACTCAATAAAATTGTGGCAACAGATTACAAGCAAAATTATTAATTAAATTCAACAAATAAGAATCAAGTTAAAATAACTCAAATGAACTCTTATTACAAACTAGACTGACTTTATTTCATTTGTCTACAGCTCTTTTTGAGAATTAACCAATGATTGGATGTTGATGTTTTATTGAAAATGTTTGATCACCATTATGGAGATCAGTGTTTCATTTACTTGGGCAGTTTGACTTGACTTTTTAAGTCAGTTTAGAGTTTAACAGTCTTTAAGGGATTAATTTGAACCCAAATTCTAACTTATTTGTGGAATTTAATTAATAATATTGCTTGTAAACTGTTGCCACAATTTTTGAGTTTACTTGGCTCCAAATGTTTGTCCAGTGTTCGTCTCATTTTAAGTGTTAAAAGTGACATGCAGTTTATTAAAGCCAGTGGCCTGTTTTAAAACAGACCACAAATTCACTGCCGTCTTATTTCTCACCCTGATGTCCTTTGAGTCGTGCAGCTCAGACCCATAAAAGATGGTTTTACTGTAGCATGCTTTAACAAAATCCTCTTTATTTGAATAACAGACACAAATGAGGCTGTTTTCAGAGTCTTATGTCACTGTATTAAACACATTCTGAGTCGTTTTAATCCGACAGGCCTCAGAACATCATTTACTTTCACTCATGTCCATCCAAACCCATGACTTTCTTTCTTCTGTGGAGCACAAAAGCAGAATCACTGCATAATTGAGGTGAAACTCCTGTCAGAAGAGACATTTAGTGTCAAATCTGGCACAGCGTGTCCCTTCGAGGAGTCGGATGAAACATTCCAGGAATTGCTCACCTCAGATGTCAGTTTAAGGCCTGGAGGAACTTCCACTTAAAACCATCAAACACCAGCTAAGAACCTTATTCTGGATTGGAGGGAAACAACATTGTTCTGTTTATAACAAGCACGCGCCTGTTGCTTTAAATGCTCGTGTGCTTTAGAGCAGAATCGATTCTGATTGGCTGTCATGTTTTTATCATTCATCAGCTGAAAAAAAAATTGTTTGTGATTATGTAATCACAATACGTCCCCAGTTGATTGATTACATTATGAATTGCAAACATTTTATGTATTTAAGTTTTCTGAAAATGTATGTTTAAGAACATTGGTTTAAATTGTAAGGGTTCTACATTTTGATTTTTTTAATCTTGATTGATATTTTCATTGTATAATAATAGATAACTATAACTTTAAATAGTGATAACTTTAAAATTAAATAGACATCAATTCTCTGTGAATTTATCATTTCAGTTGTGTTGTGGACTTTGCTATTCTTTTTTAACATGAAGAACGATTTTAAAACGGTATCTGTATTGTTGCTGTCCTTGGAGTAAACGGGCCTTAAAGGCACAATATGTAATTTTTCGCCAGATCGCTTCTTCAAAACAAAGGAGTGGCTTGATGACGCCTTTTCTGCTCACAGTATGTGGGGAACGCAGCACTGTTTGATCATATTAGATTATGTTATAATGCTACTCGCGGCTACTATGAGACACTTGTTCACACTGCAGTGAGCGAGATCATATCAGGCATGGTAAAACATGGCACTCGTGGTAAATCAAGAACACCAGATTTAAACAATAAGACTAACTTTGTTGAGCTGGAGAGCAATGATTAGTTTCTGTCCATGAATGATCCAAACAGTTGCTCACCTGTCTAATAAAATACATCAGATATTAAAGCGTCTTTGGTTTTTCCATGGTTTTGGAAATCGAGGGTATGATGTCATTGATAAGCGACGCTCGCACACGATCCTTGTCCTGGTTAAAATCGCTTACTTCTCTGGATTTAAACATTCTTGGAAACATTTGGGATAGAGTCAACAAAACATATAACAATGTTCTAGTGGTTTTTGGATATTTTAAACCAAAAATCTTACATATTGTACCTTTGACCTGAAGTTTGATCTTCTTTTTTACTTCATTTTTAGGTGTGTATAAACTCTCTAACCAACCCACGTATGACCTTTGCCATTAAACATAGTTTATCACAGTCACAGACAGAGTTTATAGAGGAATATGTTTGATATACTGTACCCTGACATGAACGATGCACACAAATCAAGTCTGAGAAAGAACAGACCAGGCCAAATTATTATTTAAGGCAAGACACCCCAGGTGAATAAAGTAAAAAGTTAACTACTAGATATCACCATACTTCCACAGTTACTTGATTACATTATGAATTGCAAACATTTTTTCTATTAGTTTTCTGAAATGTCATGTTTAAATAAGCAAATGAGACATCATCTAATTAAATATGGACACATTTGCATTTCTAGAACCAAAATCTGAACATTGGATAAAGCCAGATTCAAAGTTATTATTTTTTTGTTGACATATTAAGGTCAAAGGTCTCTTTTTATCACTCCATAAATCAGAAAATACTGTCAACAGCCAGAAAAAAAAAAATTCACAATTTTTTTAGGAAAAAATGTTGTAATCAGGCAAATGACATATGAACAAACCCCTCAGTAAAAACCTTCAGAATATATATATATATATATATATATATATATATATATATATATATATATATATATATATATATATATATATATATATATATATATATTTATTTATATATATATATATATATATATATATATATATATATATATATATTTTTTTTTTATTTTTTTTTATTTATTTATTTATTTATTTTTTTTTTTAAGGAAAAACTAATTTGGATAAACGGCCTCTAAAGATATGTGCTATAATTGAAATCTACAGACACAAATAGATAAAGGGCAATAAAAGATACACTTAAAGTGTATTTGGGGTGTTTTCTTTCCACTATTCTGAAAAAAAGTCTCGCCTTGATACTTCTTCACTATTAAGAAATATTGTGTTTATGCAACTAAAATGTGTTTTTCTTTTTATTTCTTTGTCGCCTCCTACTGGCCAAATACAGGTTTAACACCCTTCAGAATGCGAGAGATGATTGCAAATGAAAAATAGATACAATTAATATATATTACCATACAGACAGAGACATTTTAATGTTTGTTCATCATCTGGGAAAAACTCTTGTATATATATTTATATATATACCGATCAGGCATAACATTATGACCAGTGACAGGTGAAGTGAACTGAAGATCTCTTCATCCTGTCTCCTGTTAGTGGGTGGGATATATTAGGCAGCAAGTGAACATTTTGTCCTCAAAGTTGATGTGTTAGAAGCAGGAAAAATGGGCAAGAGTAAGGATTTGAGCGAGTTTGACAAGGGCCAAATTGTGATGGCTAGACGACTGGGTCAGAGCATCTCCAAAACTGCAGCTCTTGTGGGGTGTTCCCGGTCTGCAGTGGTCAGGATCTATCAAAAGTGCTCCAAGGAAGGAACAGTGGAGAACCGGCCACAGGGTCATGGGCGGCCAAGGCTCATTGATGCACATGGGGAGCGAAGGCTGGCCCGTGTGGTCCGATCAAACAGACGAGCTACTGGAGCTCAAATTGCTCAAGAAGTTAATGCTGGTTCTGATAGAAAGGTGTCAGAATACACAGTGATCACAGTTTGTTGCGTATGGGGCGGCATAGCCGCAGACCAGTCAGGGTGCCCATGCTGACCCCTGTCCACCGCCGAAAGCACCAACAGTGGCACGTGAGCATCAGAACTGGACCACGGAGCAATGGAAGAAGGTGGCCTGGTCTGATGAATCATGTTTTCTTTTACATCACGTGGATGGCCGGGTGCGTGTGTGGCTTACCTGGGGAACACATGGCACCAGGATGCACTATGGGAAGAAGGCAAGCCGGCGGAAGATGCTTTGGGCACATTCCACCTCACAACTTACAGGACTTAAAGGATCTGCTGCTAACATCTCGGTGCCAGATACCACAGCACACCTTCAGGGGTCTAGTGGAGTCCATGCCTCGACGGGTGGGGGACCAACACAATATTAGGATATATTATGGCTGATCGGTGTATATTTTTAGAAAGCAAGTGAAGAGACACAGAATGTGGTGAAAGTTTTTATTAGTTTAAACTTTCTACCTCTCGTCTGGTTGTGTCAGAAAGAAAGTTACAAAACATCTACAGTCTCTACAGCGTGGACAAAATCATGACATTCAATCTGTACAAAACATCACGACTACATCCCAGATCTCTCATATACAGCAGACCAAAACAAGCACGGTATTAAATATCCACATCCTACATCATCTAGCATGCCTGAAATGCAAGCGTATATTTCAAGTACGTAACGACCTACAGATGCCCCTATAATGCACTTTAATACATCACAAATAGAGTCAGCGGTTACAGACAAACGTCCTCACTTCCTGTAACTCCAGAGGGGTTTTCAAGATTCACCTAACTTTGACCTTTGACCTTCCATCCTTCCCTTCACTG
Organism: Gobiocypris rarus; assembly: GCA_023029165.1. NCBI lineage: Eukaryota > Metazoa > Chordata > Actinopteri > Cypriniformes > Gobionidae > Gobiocypris > Gobiocypris rarus. The sequence goes on along the minus strand of CM040913.1, from coordinate 8,257,306 downwards.
CAGTTATTAGAGATGGATTTTGCCTGTGACCTTGAAATGATCCGCCGTGGGTGAAATGTGTGTGGATGAGTCCTCAAGAAAACAGTTTCACACTGCAAAAAACATTTCTTAATAAGCATTTTGTCTAGTTTTTCAGTAAAAATATCCTTAAAACAAGATCACCTGAAGAGACAGCATAAGATATTAAGACTTGTTTACAGAGGACTTCCCTTGAAAACGTATGGCAAATGTATTCTTGTTTTAGGTATAAACACATGCATTTTTCCTGGGACTCGACCCCATGACCTTTGTGCTTAGGATTTTGAAATGAAACCAGACAAAAGCACTAATCAGGATGATTTCCGGCACTAAACACTGGTAAACATGCACATTATGGGCTGGGTAAGAGAAATGTTCACTCCGTAAAAACAACAAAAACCACACAGAAAGAGTTAAAAAAGGTAAAACTATCCGTCCGCCTCGAGTCTCTGGTTCTTCTGTCGTCATGTGACCCCGTTGTCATCCTGAATCCTGGACGTTAGGTGTTAGTGAAGCCCGGCTACTATGGCTAATATTCCTGGGAATCTTCACAGACGTCAGCGGTCAGTTGTCCCTGTCTCGCGGCGAGGCTCACTGGCGTCCTCTGCTGGTCGGTTAGCTAACTACTGGTGACTAGCGCTGTACCTGTAATTGAGCTGGTTAATGGTGGCAGAGCCGTGATCTGTGTCGGCACGGGTTAAACCTGGGTTACCTGCACAGAGAGGGAGCTTGATTAATGTGTGTGTGTGTGTGTGTGTGTGTGTGAGTGTGTGAATGTGAGTGAGTGTGAGAGAGTGTGTGTTTGAGTGTGTGTGTGTGAGTGAGTGTGAGAGTGTGTGTGTGTGAGAGTGTGTGTGTGAGTGAGTGAGTGAGTGAGTGAGTGTGAGAGTGTGTGTTTGAGTCTGTGTGTGTGTGTGTGTGTGTGTGAGTGAGTGAGTATGTGCGCGTGTGAGTGTTTGTGAGTGAGTATGTGTGTGTGTGAATGTGTGAGTGTTAGAGAGAGTGTGTGTGTGTGTGTGAGTGTGTGTGTGTGAGTGTGTGTGAGTGAGTGAGTGAGTGTAAGAGAGTGTGTGTTTGTGTGTGTGAGTGAGTGTGAGTGTGTGTGTGTGTGTGAGTGAGTGAGTGTGAGTGTATGAGTGTGTGTGTGAGTGAGTGTGAGAGAGCGTGTGTTTGGGTTTGTGTGTGCGTGAGTGAGTGTGAGTGTGTTTGTGTGTGTGTGAGTGAGTGTGAGAGAGTGAGTGTGAGTGAGAGTGTGTGAGTGAGTGAGTGAGTGTGTGTGCATGAGTGTTTGTGATTGTATGTGAGTGTGTGTGTGTGTGAAAGTGTGTTTACCTCTCTCTCATGGACATTGCTGGTTGTGTGTTGAGGAAAGACAGTTGTTGCTCCAGACTACAGACCCGGAATGCCAGATAACACGAGGAAATGATGAGCAGAATAATGCTGGGAAACACACACACACACACACGGTTAAAATCCTGCCATTCACAGCATTAAAACAAGACTACAGAAGTCAAACTACTCTTGTGTTGAGAAATTAAACAAATCTGCTAGTTCACGCTGCTATTATTAAATACTATAAATATAATTATTATACAATATTATTTGACTTATTAAAGACTTATTTGATAATTTTTATTATGTTCTTGGTTAAAATGATTAGATGTATTATTATTAAAATGAATCAAATCTGCAAGTTCACACTTCCATTATTAATTATTATTATAATTATTTATAATAAAACATGAATTAATAAGTATTATGAATTACTGTTTACACTATTACAGCAGGTGAGGTTGTGTGACTATATTATATCAGGGCATATAATAAGGCAATTTTGTGTGCAAATATGAAGGACTGTAAATAAAATGGCATTTTTTTAAAATTTAGAGTAATTCAAATGAACAGCCAGCAGATGGAGACAACACACCACAAAATAAATTCATCAAAATCTTTCTCTCAAATAATTAGAGTTTATAAATATTATTATCATCCAGAATGTTAAAGTGAAAGTGTGTGTGTGTGTGTGTATGAGACTGACAGCAGGATGAAGAACTTGAGCAGATGATACTCCATGTGACCCAGTTCTGCGGCGGGTTCAGTCAACAGGATCTTCTCTGCCTCCAGACGTCGCTCTGAAGAGAAGCACAAAACCTCCAGTGACTGCACACACACTGATCCTACACACACACTGATCCTACACACACACACTGATCATGCAGAGCAAACTCTTCATTTCAGATACTGCACAAATCCCAAAATGGTGTTGCTGGACAGTTCTCACAGTCCCATGTGATCCTGATGTAAGACTCGTAATCAAACACTGTGGATATTTCCATAACTCGTCTGAAGATAAAAGCCTCCGGACAGAAACATTATCCTAAAAATCAGTGTGTCAACAGAGCGTCACCCTTCACCCAGAAACGGTCCCTCTCACATGCCGTAATATGAGCCGCGATACGCCACAGATATTTGGACAAATACATGAAGAACAGGGAACAATAGTTCATTAGAGCACTCGCTGGCAGAACAAACAGACGTGAGTAACTGAGAAACAAACATTTGCTCATTTGAAGAGTGTATGAATGATGGAGTGTGTTACAGTTAAAGAGGATCGAGCGCTCTCTCCTTTATGAATAATAACTCCACAGAGTCGAATACTCCAGCACTCCACACAAGATACACACACACACATATATTTAAATAAAAAAGACCTATATAATGTATATATAATTAGTATATATATATATATATATATATATATATATATATATATATAATTATTAATTATATTATTTATTTATTTTTATGAATGTTATATATACACTTATATTTATATTATATATGATGATAATATGTATATGTATTTAATTATATATATTTTTTTATATAATTTAATATTTACTTATTTAATGTAATAATTATATGCAATTTTATTTTCTATTATGTATTTGTGTTATTACTAAAAATAAATAAGTATATAAAATTTACAGTGTAAACATAACACGTACACATCATTACACATATCATATAAATACATGTTTACTGAATAAATTAATTGTATTATAAATTTGTATGTATTATATTTTTTAAGTTATTTATTTCAAAATCATAATTATATAATTTATATATAACAATATATTAAATATTATTACTTTATATATATATATATATATATATATATATAGAGAGAGAGAGAGAGAGAGAGAGAGAGAGAGAGAGAGAGTAAACATTTAAAATGATGTTTATATTTTTAAATCTACATATTTTTAAAATGTATATATTTTATATTTCATACATTTTGAACAATGTTACCGTATTTTCCGCACTATAAGGCGCACTGGATTATAAGACGCACCTTCAATGAATGGCCTATTTTAGAACTGTTTTCATATATAGGGCGCACCGGATTATAATGCGCATAGAATAGAAGTTACTGCAGTCAAACGTTTGACTGGGTTTGCGTTATTCAGCCACTAGATGGAGCTGTGCTAAAGGGAATGTCAACAAAACAGTCAGATAAAGTCCAACTTTATTAAGCGTTCTGACAACTCCGTTCACTCCCATGGTAACGTTGTTCAAACATTGATGTGCATATAAACAGTGTCTCCCAGCCTTGCTAACTTTTCTCCCAAACATGGAGGGGAACTTTTCCTTAATTCAGTAAACACGTAGTAAAAGAAACAGTCGGATAACACTAAATCAAACGTTAGTGCATAACTCCACATTGTTAAGTTACGTATAACACGTAAAGCTCACTTTTTCAGTTCATTCCCCGTCCACGAATTCCTCGAATTCTTCTTCTTCAGTGTCTGAATTGAACAGTTGGGCGACCTGCCCGGCTCCCTCTCGTCATTATCCGAAAGCACAGTACCGGTGTTTACTGACTACGGAAGCCGTAATGCTGCAAGCGGTGCGGCTTTGTAGTTTACAAGACGCACTGAAACATTTTATTATTATTAAATTGTTAAATTGGTTTTTCATACTGAAACATTTTGACAGAGCGCCTTGATCCATATATAAGGCGCTCCGGATTATAAGGCGCACTGTCGCTTTTTGAAAAAATGAAAGGCTTTTAAGTGCGCCTTATAGTGCGGAAAATACGGTAATTTAAAAATAATTATTGTAGATATTTATAAAAAACATATATATATATTTAAATAATTTATATTTTTAAAATGTATATATTATTTCATAAATTTTTGTAAAATAGTTTATGCATGTAACTATTTAATAATAATCTTTTACATTTTTTATATTTTTAATAATTTACATTACTTTTAAAAATAATTAATCTTTTTTTTTCTAAGTAATGCATATGCATTAACATTTATATAATTTAAATGTGTATGTATATAAACATGTAATTAACACATATATCATGATGTATGTCATATGTGACGGTGTGTGTGTGTGTGTGTGTGTGTGTGTCATACCCTCCAGTGGTGTCTCTGCGATGTACGGCGTGTCTCCTGCGCTCAAGCTGCTCGTGGAGTTTCCCAGCAGGTCGGGCAGTGATGACGATACGGACGGTGCCGACGGTTTCCTGCGCCACGTCAACACCGGCGTGAAATCTGTGCTCACTGGAAACTCATCCTGAACAAACGAACATCATATCAGACAACAGCTCTTCAGACAACAGAGAACATCCCTGTGTGTGTGTTGTACCGTCGACAGAGAGCCCGGCTCCTCCAGGTACTGCTTCAGACTCAAACTCTTCTTACCGTTCACCTGAGGAACAAACGCAGTTTCTTTACATTCGCTAACATGCTATGTTATTATAATACAATACTTGAAAAAAGGCTATTAAAAGCGTCCGTCACCTGCAGGTGTGTGCAGATCCTCCTGAGCACGTCATACACACTGTCCCGCGACAGCAGAGACACAAACACATACTGCAGAAGAGAGAGAGACTGAGTAAAGTCTCTTAGACAGCTCAACTGCAAACTGTTTCATTTAAATATGTATTAAGTCACATTGAAATAAAGTTCTCAGGTGTTTCTACTTAACAGACACACATGAGTCATGAGACACCGATCAGGCATAACATAATGACCTTATATTGTGTTGGTGCCAAAACAGCCTTGATCCGTCGAGGCATGGACTCCACTAGACCCCTGAAGGTGTGCTGTGGTATCTGGCACCAAGATGTTAGCAGCAGATCCTTTAAGTCCTGTAAGTTGCGAGGTGGGGCCTCCATGGATCGGGCTTGTTTGTTCAGCACATCCCACAGATGCTCAATAGGATTGAGATCTGGGGAATTTGGAGGCCAAGTCAACACCTCAAACTTGTTGTGCTCCTAAAACCATTCCTGAAACATTTGTGCTTTGTGTCAGACCGCATTATCCTGCTGAAAGAGCCACAGCCACCAGGGAATACCGTTTCCATGAAAGGGTGTACATGGTCTGCAACGGTGCTTAGGTAGGTGGTGCGTGTCACAGTAACATCCACATAGATGGCAGGACCCAAGGTTTCCCAGCAGAACATTGCCCAAAGCATCACACTGCCTTCGCCGGCTTGCCTTCTTCCCATAGTGCATCCTGGGGCCATGTGTTCCCCAGGTAAGCCACGCACACACACCCGGCCATCCACGTGATGTAAAAGAACACGTGATTCATCAGACCAGACAACCTTCTTCCATTGATCCGTGGTCCAGTTCTGATGCTCACGTGCCACTGTTGGTGCTTTCGGCGGTGGACAGGGGTCAGCATGGGCACCCTTACTGGTCAGCGGCTATGCCGCCCCATACACAACAAACTGTGATCACTGTGTATTCTGACACCTTTCTATCAGAACCAGCATTAACTTCTTGAGCAATTTGAGCTCCAGTAGCTCGTCTGTTTGATCGGACCACACGGGCCAGCCTTCGCTCCCCACATCTATCAATGAGCCTCGGCCGCCCATGACCCTGTCACCGGTTCTCCAATGTTCCTTCCTTGGAGCACTTTTGATAGATCCTGACCACTGCAGACCGTGAACACCGCACAAGAGCTGCAGTTTTGGAGATGCTCTGACCCAGTCGTCTAGCTATCACAATTTGGCACTTGTCAAACTCGCTCAATTCCTTACGGTTTGCCCATTTTTCGGTTTGCCCAACACATCAACACTGAGGACAAAATGTTCACTTGCTGCCTAATATATCCCACCCACTAACAGGAGCCGTAATGAAGAGATAATCAGTGTTATTCACTTCACCTGTCATAATGTTATGCCTGATTGGTGAATATGTGCCTGTCTCATTAGCCATGTTGGCATCCAGCTATTTTTATGCACATTTTGGGATATCACAAAAATGTGCATAGACTTAATTAAGACATTAACGGGATCTAAGCTGTGATTTGTTTTTGTTTTCTTCTTGGCAAATACAGTATAAGTGGACTTTGCATCCAGCGATCTTTCTGAACTGTGTTTTGCATCATCAGTGTTTTGACTGGCACTGGACCAGACGTGAAGCGTTCCCTGTGCGTCTGCGCTCTTCACCTTCTGGCTGGTGTCGGTTGTGATGGCGAGACCGTTCGGAACCAGCCCGGCGGTTTTGTGTTTCTTCACCAGCCGCACGGACACCACGGGGATGGCCACCTGAACAGACAACAAGCACATCCATAAAAACATCAAATATGAGCGGTTATTATGAGGACTGTCCCAGATCTGACGGTCCTGGATCTTTGTACTTTTCAATCTATCAGCGTTAACAAACAAAACAAAGACTAAACAAACAGAACGGAAGATAAAAATGGACAAAAAACTCACCCAAATTTAGCCAAAAGACAGTGAACTGAACATAAGGTCTAGTGCAGCAGTAAGTCAACAGAGCGCGGGTTTAAATCAGGTCAGTGTTACTCTAGGATCACTGAGATGGTTATAGTTTCTGAAACTTTAATACAGCGATACAGACGGATCAGCCGAATCGACAGGGGTTACTGTAATATTATACTCAATAACCAGGATTCACACACATTGAATGTCCAAATCATTATCCTAATCACTGGATCAGAGTTTAATTCACTGCGTGACTTACCTGATTTCCCCCTAGACGTTTTTCTTGAAAGATTTGATTCATTTCCAGACCTGGAAATCACCTCTTTTAAAATCCCCAGAAGTTTTTCCACAACTACCAGCCAATATGATGGCCAAAATTCATATCTTTTGTTTGTTTACATGCTAAAAGTTAATATTTTAGACACAACATTGTCTGCTTTTGCCCAATTTTGCCAATAAAAATATTACCTTTACACAACACACAGCAGTGTTTCCTTTCTGAATGAACCAGCCGTTTTGAGCAAATCAATCGGGTGAACCAATGATTCAATGACACATTCATAAGGAGAGCCATTTACTTAATTCCTGAAAGAATCAGATGTTTGAATGAATCAAGCAAATGAACCAATGATTCAATGACTCATTCTTAAAGAGAGTCATTTATTTAATTCCTGAAAGAATCAGATTTTTGAATGAATCAATCAGGTGAACCAATGATTCAAATGACTCATTCATAAAGAGAGTCATTTATTTAATTCCTGAAAGAATCAATGTTTGAATGAATCAATCAGGTGAACCAATGATTGAATGACTCATTCATAAAGAGAGACATTTATTTAATTCCTGAAAGTATCAGCTGTTTGAGCAAATCAATCAGGTGAACCAATGATTCAATGACACATTCATAAGGAGAGCCATTTACTTAATTCCTGAAAGAATCAGATGTTTGAATGAATCAATCAGGTGAACCAATGATTCAATGTCTCATTCATAAAGAGTCATTTATTTAATTCCTGAAAGAATCAGCTGTTTGAGCAAATCAATCAGATGAACCAACAATTCAATGACTCATTCATAAAGAGAGTCATTTATTTAATTCCTGAAAGAATCAGCTGTTTGAATGAATCAATCAGGTGAACCAATGATTCAATGACTCATTCATAAGGCGAGCCATTTATTTAATTCCTGAAAGAATCAAGATGTTTAAACAAACCAATCAGATGAACCAATGATTCAATGACTCATTCATAAGGAGAGCCATTTATTTTGTTCCTGAATGAATCAGCTGTTTGAATGAATCAAATGAATAAATGACTCACATTTCTAAAGCTACTTTTTGTAATGTTTTGATGCTTTTCTCATTCATGACAATAATGACTTTGAATGATATTTTGGGGGTCATTTCTCAGCCAAATTTGATTAATTAGATAAAAACATGAACTTTTATGTATATATTTTAATTGTAGTTTAAGTTTTATTAATTATTATAAAAGATGAATGTTGAAGAAAGTGTTACTGTGTTCGCTACAAACCTTAATGTCTTTGCCGAAGAGGTTTGCATAGAAACACAGCCAGTTTCGAGAGATATATAGACGTCCTTGCAGCAGGATGTCCCGCAGGAGAGCGCAGGAATACACTGGAGGAGAAATACAACACATGTTTAGACCACATCCAAATGATCTGGCATCTGACGTCTGTGGTTCATGAAGCAAAACCAAATGAGATACTGATGGAGGACACGTTACCCTTCATGAGGATCTCCTCCCTCGGGACGGCGGAGAAGAGCTTGTGGTACTGCGAGTTGTATTTGCTGACGGTCTGTGGAGAGAAACATGACGATGGAGACTCTTGCATGGATTCAGCGTCCTCTCCTTGTTCATGCAGAACACAGTGTCTTCTTCATGTGAACGATGCTGAAAATACTACATCCTCTTCTCTAGAAGCACTGCAACACTAAACTGACTGATGTTCTCACATGATGTTTTGTAAGTGTGGGAAACTCCCATTTCGGAAACTTCCAGATTCATTTGCACCTGATGAAAACCACCGCTGGCTTTATGGGCGTCCGTGAAACTGGGACTGAGGTGGCGAGCGGCCCATAAGGAACAAGGCTTTGTAATGTTTAACCACAATCTTGCATCATGGATGATTGTTAAACGATTGTTCCCACTGAGGAACGACTGCGTGAAGCTCAACTCTCAAATCACATTTGACTCGTCGTATGCTTTTATGTGTGGTTTTTAAATCAGTAACTTTAAATCATACGCTACACAGAGATCTAGGCCACACATTAATACTCATCTGCTGGATATGATTGTCATACTTACTGAACCCCTGTAGCATTTCTTTACATCTTCATAAGACAGATCGTCAATCAGCTGGAGCCTGAAAATACACAGAGAATGTACGGTTATTACTAAAGCTGGTAGTAGTGAAGAATATTAGTGGTAAAATTATTTTGTCAGAAAATGAATATAAATACATTTATAAAATGTACGCATAATGTATAAATATATACAATTATTTAAAATATTAATTTAATTAATATATAAAAAGCTATATATATTAATTATATAATATATATTTTTATTATACAAAATATGTATATAATATTTTGAGTTCAATTAATATATAAAAATATTATATATAATATGTATTTAATTTTAAATGATGATTTTTTTTAATTATATAAAATATTTATATTTCATATTTAATTAATATATAAAATATTATATATTACACATATTTATTATTATTTTTGTATTATTTTATATAATTTTTATTTAATTTTTTTATAACAGTTCCTTTAGATTTAAAAGGTCTTTTTAAAGAAAGAAAAATGCCAGCAAAAACCAAGCCAAAACTAAAGAAGCAAAAATACAAATATTCCGACTCTGACTGGAAAACACAGTTTAATCTATACACTAAAATGTTTGTGTCAAACATGTATATGCAAATCTGCCCTTTATGGATATTCCTGCAATACAAAATAAACGAATATTCACAAAATGAACACAGATGTCACTTTTCCTCACATAATGGCTCTTTCTCTCAGCTCGTGGTCCAAACGAGATCCAAATATCATGCAAAATGTGTGTTGATAAATGATCATACAAACAGACATGAACCCCAAAAGCATCACTCCGGCTCCAGCCGCAGGCAAATATGTGCAAATGTACAAAGTGCATTTTCATATTTATTTACCAGGTCAAAACCTCAATATCTTCCCACCTAAACAAACACACACATCCAAGGAAAAGTCTAGAGAAATAACTATGAAATGTATTTTTTTCAGTTATAAATGACATGAATGAGGTCTCACTGGTGACTTATCATTCATTTCTGACAGAAAAATGCTGGACACAACAACACAGTTTTGCAATATTTCAATATAACTGGAGATCTTCCCGTCCCATTAGCCCGGCTCCTTCACCTAATTCCCTGAACTTCCTCTCAGAAACAATCAATCATTGTTTATAACTTCTGGTGGCCGATGACTTCAGAGAACTTTCCTCACGTTTCCTTCCTGAAGCGGCTCAGCTGCCGGTAATTCCATCATTTCAGCATAAACAGCACATCTCAGCCCTCAAACATGATCCTTATCCTCAGAATGGAGTAATCCCAGCTAACAGGGAATGTTCTCAGAAGGTTCTGGCAAAGTTAGGAACAATCATTCTTCCAGTAACGTTAATAGAATGTTTTTTTCAGGGGTGGCCGGGAAGACCCAGTGGTTTTATTGGGGGTGGCTAGATTTTTTTAACAACTGTGACATGCTGAACCAAAGCAAATTCCACAGAAATGATAGATTACAATGATCAGTTTATTCACAATGTCATACAAGATAAGGGAAAAGTACTCATAATGAAAGTGTATGTGTACTGCTGTGGTACCCTTTTTTAATCCACATGCAAGCATTTGTAGTAACTTTAGCTAACATTAGCTAAATTATGCGATTAATAGAGGGTATGCACATGGGTATTCACTTCGGGGAGTCATGTGAATATAAAGGGTGTACTCTTTGCACGCTGTATGAAAAATAAAAATATGATTAAAAAAATAAAATATAAAAATTTATGAATAGGTCTATGCCCGTGGTAAAGTGATGGCGATACGTACCCTCTATTGTAAGCTAACATTTTTTTATGCTAAGGAAACATTCGCAGTACACTTTAACAAATTTTCCCGAAAAGTTTGGAAAACTTAGGTAAATAACATTGACTTTACTAACCTGATCACTTGATCAGCCACCATGCAGCTTTTATTTTATTGGTTTAGGTTATAGTGACGGGTAGGTTTAGGGATCAGTGTTTGGTCAGTACTGTGATTGACATGACCAATAAAATCGTAAGAATCGGCTGTAGGGCGGAGTTACCGCCGAACTGGTTTGTGGGAAAAATCGAGCTGTTCAGAATAGCGCATCTTTGTCATTGTCAAAAGTGGATTTCAGCTTGCATAACAGGGGTGGCCAAGCTTCAAACAGGGATGGCACTGGCCACCTATGACCACCCCTTAGCTACGCCCCTGGTTCAGAGTTATCTGGTCTTTAATAATGTTCTCAAAACGTTAGTGCAAAAGCATCCTTGTTTAGACATCATTCATGGAATGTTTTCTTTTGCTGAAACGTCACAGTTGGATGTTTGTTTAATGTTTTTTAAACGTTACTACTTGTTTCGGAATGTTCAGAGAACATTCAAAAGTAACATTCTACTAATGTTTGCAGAATGATTCAATTGAAAGTTCCCTTAACATTCGTATAACCATGAACAAAAAAAAGACAATACAATTTTTTAAAACTGGATGTTCAGTGAACATTCGGAAATACACTATATTGCCAAAGGTTTTGTGACGCCTGCCTTTACAATCACATGAACTTTAATGCCATCCCATTCTTAATCCGTAGGGTTTAATAAGGAGTCGGCCCACCCTTTGCAGCTATAACAGCTTAAACTCTTCTGGGAAGGCTTTCCAGAAAGTTTAGGAGTGTGTTTATGGGAATTTTTGACTATTCTTCTAGAAGCGCATTTGTGAGGTCAGGCACTGATGTTGGACGAGAAGGCCTGGCTCAGGCTCTGCTCTAATTCATCCCAAAGGTGTTCTATCTGGTTGAGGTCAGTCAAGTTCCTCCACACCAAACTCACTCATCCATGTCTTTATGGACCGACGCTTTGTGCACTGGAGCGCAGTCATGTTGGAACAGGAAGGGGCCGTCCCCAAACTGTTCCCACAAAGCATGAAAATTGTCCAAAATGTCTTGGTATGCTGAAGCATTAAGAGTTCCTTTCACTGGAACTAAGAGGTCAAGCCCAACCCATGAAAAACAACCCCACCATAATCCCCCCTCCACTAAACTTTACACTTGGCACAATGCAGTCAGGCGAGTCCCGTTCTCCTGGCAACCGCCAAACCCAGACTTGTCCATGGGGTTTCCAGTCAGAGAAGCGTGATTGGTCACTCCAGAGAACACATCTCCTCTGCTCTAGAGTCCAGTGGCGGCGTGCTTTACCCCACTGCATCCCACGGTTTGCATTGCACTTGGTGATGTAAGGCTTGGATGAGCTGCTCGGCCATGGAAACCCATTCCATGAAGCTCTCTACGCACTGTTCTTGAGCTCATCTGAAGGCCACAGAAGTTTGGAGGTCTTTAGCTATTGAGTCTGCAGAAAGTTGGTGACTTCTGTGCACTGTGACCCTCAGCATGTGCTGACCCTGCTCTGGGATTTTTCGTGGGAGTTGCTGTCATTCCCAATTGCTTCCACTTTGTTATAATCCCACTAACAGTTGAGCGTGGAATATTTAGTTGTGAGGAAACTCCAGGAATGGACTTATTACACAGGTGGCAACCTATCACGGTACCACGCTTGAGTTCCCTGAGCTCCTGAGAGTGACCCATTCTTTCACAGATGTCTGTAGAAGCGTCTGCATGCCTAGTGCTTGATTTATACACCTGTGGCCATGAAGTGATTGAACACCTGAATTCAGTGATCTGGAGGGGTGTCCCAATACTTCTGGCAATATAGTGTAAGTTAATATGAACATATATAGCTGGGATAATGATGTCTTATCATATAAAGCAGAAAAGCCTTCAGAAATAGTTCAGCAAAGGAAAAGCTCCTCTCATCAACGTTTACGCAAACACATCTGAGCAAAAGTGCTTCTGATTGCTGGGTTCAGCGTTTCGAAATATATGTACACACTGTTCTGGTGCATTCATGACACACACACAACTCACAGTTTCTCCATAAGCGTGAAACATTGTTTAGTAATTCACTCTGAGGAAATGTGAGCACTCAATTCCTGCTGTTTGTCTTCTTAGGCAAACAAGGGTCATTAAAATACTCCTGATTTAATCAATGAAAACACACAAATCTAACAAAATAAAGACTAAATAGACTCTGTTTAGTATTTTAAAGAGAAATAACTATAATGAATATGTCAACATCTCAAAAAAGCAAAATTTTGGGGTGCAAAATAAAAGAAATCTGAGCAGATTTACATTTCTGCCACATAGCATGAGAATGAACATCATTGGCAGGGCTTTTATTGTGATTTCTGCGCTGAATTTTTGAAATAATCTGCGCAATTATGCGGAATGGTTTTAAGGCAAGACACGGAAGGTCTAAAACATTGTTTTTTTCCTGCAGTGGTCAGGTGAGATTTTGGGCCAGTTTGCTCCCTTAACATGTAAAAAAAAGAAGTCAACATTACACATTAACATGGTTATTTTGTTTCGTATTTGTATCATGCCTGGGATCATTATAAAGCCCTCAAGCTGTCTAATCCAAATATGGCCATTTCCTCTGTAGAACCAACCAACCGCGAAAGTTTGCAGCCGAAAGCCACATCTGATTGGTCGATGTGAATTTCCCACTACGTGATACGCGCTGCCGCTTCCTTGAGTATTCTCCACCTGAGAGAAAATGCAGACAACACTAAAATCAGCTCATAAACGCTCACAGAAAAGACGGCAACAGCTGTCACTTGCAAGAGGTAGTAAACAGAGAGTAAACAACAACAGATTAGATGATGAAACCCAGTCAGAATTAGATTCAAATAGTTATAGATGGATATACAGCACACAGGGACAGTTCCTCTGCAGTTTGTGTGACTGTTGTTATGTGTGTTTGTCAAGGTAGTTCTCTTCAGCTTAAGGCAATTGCAATTAATCATTTATTTATTTATCAATTTCCATGTGTTTTAAATATTATACACAACTGAAATTAATGAACTGAATATATATTTTGTTTGTAGGTTGGGGTTTTCATAGAAATATAAGCAATTATACAATATTAAACTTTAAAGGCCATTTTCTCAAAATTAGTTTTTACTCACACTCACACAAAAACATGGTGAAAATTGATTTTTTTAAGGCTATTGTCAGTTTTCTCTAATTCACTAAAGCACAAAATAAGATATCCTGCATCCCCTCTGTAAAAGCCTTCTCATCTAATATGTCAACAAATAGAAACAATAATTTCAAACCTGGTCCAATTTCCAGATTTGGTTTTTGGAAGTGTATGCAAATGAGCATATGTTTAAGTATACACTCACCTAAAGGATTATTAGGAACACCTGTTCAATTTCTCATTAATGCAATTATCTAATCAACCAACCACATGGCAGTTGCTTCAATGCATTTAGGGGTGTGGTCCTGGTCAAGACAATCTCCTGAACTCCAAACTGAATGTCTGAATGGGAAAGAAAGGAGATTTAAGCAATTTTGAGTGTGGCATGGTTGTTGGTGCCAAACGGGCCAGTCTGAGTATTTCACAATCTGTTCATTTACTGGGATTTTCACGCACAGAATGGTGTGAAAAGGGAAAAACATCCAGTATCACGGCAGTCCTGTGGGTTAAAATGCCTTGTTGATGCTAGAGGTCAGAGGAGAATGGGCCGACTGATTCAAGCTGATAGAAGAGCAACTTTGACTGAAATAACCACTCGTTACAACCGAGGTATGCAGCAAAGCATTTGTGAAGCCTCAACACACACAACCTTGAGGCGGATGGGCTACAACAGCAGAAGACCCCACCGGGTACCACTCATCTGCACTACAAATAGGAAAAAGAGGCTACAATTTGCACAAGCTCACCAAAATTGGACAGTTGAAGACTGGAAAAATGTTGCCTGGTCTGATGAGTCTGGATTTCTGTTGAGACATTCAGATGGTAGAGTCAGAATTTGGCGTAAACAGAATGAGAACATGGATCCATCATGTCATGTTACCACTGTACAGGCTGGTGGTGGTGGTGTAATGGTGTGGGGGATGTTTTCTTGGCACACTTTAGGCCCCTTAGTGCCAATTGGGCATCGTTTAAATGCCATGGCCTACCTGAGCATTGTTTCTGACCATGTCCATCCCTTTATGACCACCATGTACCCATCCTCTGATGGCTACTTCCAGCAGGATAATGCACCATGTCACAAAGCTCGAATCATTTCAAATTGGTTTCTTGAACATGACAATGAGTTCACTGTACTAAAATTAACCCCACAGTCACCAGATCTCAACCCAATAGAGCATCTTTGGGATGTGGTGCAACGGGAGCTTCGTGGCCTGGATGTGCATCCCACAAATCTCCATCAACTGCAAGATGCTATCCTATCAATATGGGCCAACATTTCTAAAGAATGCTAAATGCCACGCTAG
The DNA here is from genome assembly GCA_023029165.1 of Gobiocypris rarus. Lineage (NCBI taxonomy): Eukaryota > Metazoa > Chordata > Actinopteri > Cypriniformes > Gobionidae > Gobiocypris > Gobiocypris rarus. Next base: position 8,241,885 of record CM040913.1, on the reverse strand, counting down.
ACATAGGCGGAAATACGCCCCGTGTTTACAAAGGGCTTGTGTGAAGACTAATACACACATCCTTTAGTAAAAAAAGTTAAAACAACAATGTCGGACAATTTTGAAGTAGGAGATGGGAGTGTTTTTTGGTAAAGGGCGTTTGTATTAGTCCTTGCACGTTTGCTTGGGGCGGTACTTCTGCCTACTTTCCGACGTGATTGCGCAATCCGTGGCACATGTCCGATAGTTTGGTTAGATCAGACCCTATTCCTCAGCTGGGATCGTGCAGAACCTCTGAAGCCCTTCCTTTGAAACGGCACTGATTTGGACCTTCAACTGTTGGTTGTCGTTAAAAGTCCATTATGTGGAGAAAAATCTTCTTTAACAAAAGTCAGTTTAAAGACCTGCTACAGATCAAAGTCATTCGATCTACCGGCACCGACTCCATTGTTCTTGTTGTTATGGAAACGAGTCAGGTCTTGCTACTCACTTGGTCATTGGTCAGCTGTCAGAAAGGTGCTTGACATTGGGCGTTTTTATCAGAAAAGTTGAACTTTTCTCAACTTGAAAAGACGCTCTGAGATGCAGAAAAAGGCGTCAGCGTTTTAGTAAGTGTCAAGTGTAAACACGCCCTTACTCCACGGTAATTTTAAAATATCACTCATTAAAAAAAAATGTCACGTCAATCAGCGCAGGCTACTACCTCTTACATTCGCACACACGCAGGTATAAACATGTCTTCAACATGAACTTCAAAGTCAAAGTGGTGTAGATTGCCAATGGAGGAACAAATATCTATCAGATTTCATTTAAAAGATCTTCATGTGTGTTCTGAACGACAGTTTCACAGGTTTGTGATGACACCAGTAAATGATTACAGAAAAGTTTGGGTGATATTGAGCATTATACAAGACCTCATTTACATGTGTGTGTTTGTTGTTGTGCGTCTTCCTGCTCAGTGACAAACACAGGGTCTCTGAGGACAAAGCGTCTCAAACCAAATGATTCAAATCAGCGTTCAAAGAGAAAGCAGAACATCAACACACACGCAACACCTCTGGAGACGCTGGGACGGCTGTTATTGCACAGATGCCGCATGTCGCCGACTGCTGAGGGATTTTACATGACATCAGAACTGACACCATTTGCTTGAAGGATTCACCCGTGCACGTTATTCTAAAGACGAATAATCGATATGTAACATCCATCAAATTATGCTTGAGCCGCCTTCTATTCTGTCATCAAGACTGTGTGTGTGTTCAAACAAGTTCTGCTTCTACGAGAGGTAGAAAATCGGCAAAGAAGTTAAAATCTAAAAGCTGTCAAATGAATGCAGATTAGTTCACACTTTTAGCTTCAGCAGTGGAAATCATCATTAAAGGGCAATTAGTCACGCAAGCAGCGTTTGAGGAAATGAGACGAGACCCGTCTGCTGGTGAACATCATCACAGGCTGCGTTCAGGACGGAAATCTAGCACCTCCTGCGATATCACATCATTGAGCTGCTTGATTCATTTAGTGGGTGGCATCCAGTTCGCACATTGACTGTTTTACAAAATAACACTTTCATAATATTTCATTCTTATATGAGCACAGCATTAATGCTGCATGTGTAGTATGATAGTATACTATTCTACAGTGTGAGTGAGTGTGTGTGTGCATGTGTAGTATGATAGTATACTATTCTACAGAGTGTGTGTGTAAGTGCATGTGTAGTATGATAGTATACTATTCTGCAGTGTGTGAGTATGTGTGCATGTGTGAGTGTGAGTGTGTGTGTGGATGTGTAGTATAATAGTATACTATTATGCAGAGTGTGTGCATGTGTGAGTGTGTGTGTTAGTGTATGCATGAGTGAATATGTGCATGCGTGTGTGAGTGTGTGCAAGTGAGTGTGTACGTGTGTGTGAGTCTGTGCATGTGAGTGTGTGCGTGTGTGTGAGTGTGTGTGCGTTCATGTGTGAGTGTGTGCATGTGTGAGAGTGTGTTAGTGTGTGCATGTGTGCGTGCAAGTGTGAGTGTGTGCATGCGAGTGTATGCGTGTGTGTGAGTGTGTTAGTGTGTGCATGTGTGAGTGTGTGTGAGAGAGTGAGTGCATGTGTGTTCATGTGTGAGTGTGTGTGTCTGCGCATGTGTGTGTGTGCATGTGAGAGTGTGTGTGTGCGTGCATGTGTGAGTGTGTGCATGTGTGTGAGTATGTGAGTGTGTGTGTGAGTGCATGTGTGAGCGTGTGTGAGTGAGTGTGTGTGTACATGTGTGTGCATGTGTGAGTGTGCGTGTGTGTGTATGAGAAAGTGAGTGTGTGTGTGTACATGTGTGTGTATATGTGTGTGCATGTGTGTGAGTATGTGAGTGTGTGTGCATGAGTGTGTGTGTGTGCATGTTTGAGTGTGTATGAGAGAGTGAGTGTGCGCGTGTACATGTGTGTGCATGTGTGTGTATATGTGTGTGCATGTGTGTGTATGTGAGTGTGTGCGTGTGTGTGCATGAGTGTGTGTGTGTGTGCATGCTTGAGTGTGTATGAGAGAGTGAGTGTGTGTGTGTACATGTGTGTGCATGTGTGTGTATATGTGTGTGCATGTGTGTGAGTATGTGAGTGTGTGTGCATGAGTATGTGTGTGTGCATGTTTTAGTGTGTATGAGAGAGTGAGTGTGCGCGTGTACATGTGTGTGCATGTGTGTGTATGTGTGTGCATGTGTGTGAGTATGTGAGTGTGTGCGTGTGTGCATGAGTGTGTGTGTGTGTGCATGCTTGAGTGTGTATGAGAGAGTGAGTGTGCGCGTGTACATGTGTGTGTGTGCATGTGTGTGTATATGTGTGTGCATGTGTGTGAGTATGTGAGTGTGTGCGTGTGTGTGCATGAGTGTGTGTGTGTGCATGCTTGAGTGTGTGTGTGTGTGCATGCTTGAGTGTGTATGAGAGAGTGAGTGTGCGCGTGTACATGTGTGTGCATGTGTGTGTGCGTGTGTGCCCCTCTCCATTGTCTTATGTAAGTAGAGCTGGTCGTCTGTAAACGTGAACTTTCTGCACGTGGAGTTCAGCAGTGACATCATCGCCTCCTTGTCTCACGTTTCACTGAAAACGACACTTCAGACACACAAACACGACACCGGCTGATCAACAAATCTGGCTTCATGATCCAAAAGAGCACCATCATCATCATCATCATCATCATCATCATCATCAAAAAAAAGACCAATGAAAAGCAGTATTTTCTTGTTGAGAGTACGAGTGGTTCTGTTGTTCTACGTGGTTGCTATGGAGTTGCTATGCAGATGCTAAGGTATTCTTTGTGGTTGCTAGGTGATTTCAGGTGTGAAAAGTCTGTAGATGTGGCGCGGGTTCTTTAAATATATAAAATATATCTTTATTTTTTAATATATGTATACATTTTTAATAGTTTTAATAATAATAATAATAATAATAGAAATAATACAACAAACACTGCTGGACGACAAACACACACACACAACTTTAATTGTTATGTTTAATTGAGGTTTGATCACATGTGAACAACAGTTTCTCTCTCAAAAGCATCTTTGTGCAGATAATGAAGCTGAGTCCCACTTTCACTCTATTGTTTTCAACTCTATGGGCCTCTCATTTGCAGCCAAACACCTCATTCACGACACACACACACACACACCCTGCACGTACACACTCACATATCTACTCATACTCATATTGAAAACTTTACTTAACAAACAAGACAAGAATTAGAGGCAACATCCTCTTTAATTGTGTGATCAAACCAACACTTTCTCAATTACCAACATCGTCTGAGACGCGGTTTGATCAGGCAAACACAAACACTCATTACGTAAATGTGTCTCTACAATTGTCGGTTTGAGGCGGGGAGACGTTTAAGCACACAGTGAGAGTGGAGACGTGTGTTTGTGGCGTTACGGATGACGCGCGGCCCGGCCCTGATCTCAAACCTGCCAGAGGAGGACGAGCACAGACTTGTGGGAACAGGGCGTAGATTTACTCGACACACACACACAGATGCTGCACACACACTTCATCTAGCCATTGGTGTAATGCATGAAACTTTAAACTCATTTTAGTGTGTGATATGAATATGCAAAAGCATGCGCCACTTACATGAGACTCTGCCTGAAGTGGGCGGGGCATTGGGGGTCGTCATCCTTCTGAGGGTCCGTCAGCTCTATCGGGGTCACCAGGCCCATGTCATCACCCTGATCAATGAGCCCCGTCATTATTCTCTGTTCAGAAACAATCAACAAACAAAACATACTTAATCATTTATTATAATTTATTTTATGTTAAATAACAATAATAAAAATAAATCAAATAAATAAAAACCGATCAGGCATAACATAATGAAAGGTGAAGTGAATAACACTGATGATCTCTTCATCACGGCTCCTGTTAGTGGGTGGGATATATTAGGCAGCAAGTGAACATTTTGTCCTCAGTGTTGATGTGTTAGAAGCAGGAAAAATGGGCAAGTGTAATGATTTGAGCGAGTTTGACAAGGGCCAAATTGTGATGGCTAGACGACTGGGTCAGAGCATCTCCAAAACTGCAGCTCTTGTGGGGTGTTCCCGGTCTGCAGTGGTCAGGATCTATCAAAATTGCTCCAAGGAAGGAACAGTGCTGAACCAGTGACAGGGTCATGGGCGGCCATGGCTCATTGATGCACGTGTGAAGCGAAGGCTGGCCCATATGGTCCGATCAAACAGACGAGCTACTGGAGCTCAAATTTCTCAAGAAGTTAATGCTGGTTCTGATAGAAAGGGGTCAGAATACACAGTGATCACAGTTTGTTGTGTATGGGGTGGCATAGCCGCTGACCAGTCAGGGTGCCCATGCTGACCCCTGTCCACCGCCGAAAGTACCAACAGTGGCACGTGAGCATCAGAACTGGACCACGGAGCAATGGAAGAAGGTGGCCTGGTCTGATGAATCACCCTTTCTTTTACATCACGTGGATGGCCGGGAGCGTGTGCGTGGCTTACCTGGGGAACACATGGCACCAGGATGCACTATGGGAAGAAGGCAAGCCGGCGGAGGCAGTGTGAAGCTTTGGGCAATGTTCTGCTGGGAAACCTTGGGTCCTGTCATCCATGTGGATGTTACACCTACCACCTACCTACGCATTGTTGCAGACTATGTACATGGAAACGGTATTCCCTGGTGGCTGTGGCTCTTCCAGCAGGATAATGCGGTCTGACACAATGCACAAATGGTTCAGGAATGGTTTGAGGAGCACAACGAATTTGAGGTGTTGACTTGGCCTCCAAATTCCCCAGATCTCAATCCTATTGAGCATCTGTGGGATGTGCTGAATAAACAAGCCCGATCCACCTCACAACTTACAGGACTTAAAGGATCTGCTGCTAACATCTTGGTGCCAGATACCACAGCACACACTCAGGGGTCTAATAGAGTCCATGCCTCGACGGATCAAGGCTGTTTTGGCACCAACACAATATTGTTATGCCTCATCGGTGCATATAAAGGCTGCTTTGTTCACATTTCCCAAGGGTTGACCATGACTGTGCATACTCTAATAAATGTTTTTAAAAAATTAGGCTCTACAACAAAAATGAAGGGTCAAATATTACATTTTAAATTAGACAATCTATTTTATCATTATGAAGTCGACATTTCTTTCACTTTGTCCACTATGTAAAACTTTTTGCTTTTTGTTATACAAGAAAAAGTGCATTCAATAACCAAGATAGTGATTATTTCTACAATAAATAAGAACATCAATATTAGTAAGAAGTAGGGATGCACCGATATGAATATTTTAGCCGAAAACCGATAACTGATATAGTTATAATTGTAATTTTATGAAGTCTATATGATGTCTTAAACTGTATTTTTAATCATATTTTAAGCAATTCAAACCCATCATGGTGAACAGTTCACATCTGAAGTGTCTCAGCTGAAGGAAATATTACATTATTTATATCAGCTTTAATATATCGGACCAATTTTCTTATTGGGCAGATAACATTAAAAAAGAACATATATCGTCCGATACCGATATGGTGACTGATATATATCGTGCATCCCTAGTATGAAGACAAATTTGTTATTAATATGCAATCAATCCCGGAAACAAAAGTCTTTACCTTCTTTGCAATGCATTCTGGGATTTCCTTCTCTATGAAGGACACGTGATGCTGTCTTATAATGTGGTCGAAACATCTTATAATGCAGCATAAAGTTGCTGCTTTACCAGTCTTTGCACCTATGATGCCTTAAAATACTGCCTAGGTAGGCAGCGCACTAGAGTTTAGACTGAGTGCAAGAACAAAAACAAACACTTTTATTATTAGCAGGACACACACAGATTACCATCTCACTAGTTTCCTAAGATCTCTCACTCAAACACATGGAGGAAACGCTGCGTTTGGTTTCAAACAACATGACAGTCTTTTAAATTCAAGACTGACCTAGAAAAGTGAAGTGGTTTATTGTGATCACAGTCGCCTCAGTTAAACATGCTAATGAGGGCAAGTCGCATTAGTCTAATCAGCCCGCATGTGAAACAGGAATATTACCGGGGAGGGTTTGAGGTGATTTCATGGAAACGCATGAATCCCTCGCATAAACTCAGAGTGTGTTTTCCTTCTTAAACTGGGACGTTCCTTCAGTCATTAACTGTTAATAAACAAATCCAGGAATTCCCTGACATTAGATACGCAACGCTCCCATTAGAAAGAGCTTTGTCTGATTCAAAGCAGCAGATTTTCTTACAGTAACAAAAGCTTTGAAGGAGTCATCTTCAATAGCCATCATCTTCTCGCCCACATGCGCTTCACTCTGTATTATTCTCATGACACACAAAAGTACCAGAGCTTCTGTATTCACTCTCATTTGCGGTAAAAGTAAAACAAAACTCAGATTCAGCTCAAAATACCGCACAGATAATGTATTATATCATGTTGTAAATGCCCATTTGAATGGAAGGAAAAATATGCTGTTTTTGTGCATGTGTCTTTAAATGCAAATGAGCTGCTGCCCCGCCCCCTTTCCAGAAGAGGGCGGAGCCTATACAGCTTGTGCCTTCGATAAATTAAGTTCTCTTTCATGTCTTATTGCTCTTAAACAGTCAAATATACACAAAGTTCACATAAACACAGTTGGTTATGCCTGGGAATGTAAACAGCAAGTAAAGAAATAACGTGTGTATTAGATCTGTGTGTTAAAGTGACATTAGCGTACTATACAGTTTGGTACTGCTATATCTGCTGTTAATATGAATCAAACGACAAAAGGCAGAAAATCTAACTTTAGTAGCTTTAATAAGATTATATTTCTTACCTGAATGCTCTGGTGAGGAGATAAACATGGCGGACTGAGCTCAATGAGGGGCGGGGCTAAGTGAATGGGGAGGAGTCTGTCAGAAGTTGTGGGTGGGGCCTACGCATATGTGACGTCAAATCAAGCCAAGGTTAAAACTGCCTTTTTCCGACCTTGCTCTACTCCCTTTTCCCATAACATATCAGATCAGAAAGGCATTTATTTTCAATAAAAATGGAAAATATTCAAAAAAAGCCTCTACTGTGTGTTTAATAATAAAGTGTTTATCGGTTAGGGGTAGGTGAACAGACATGTGCTGAATTAGAGACCGTAAAAGTGAGTGGGTCCAATATCATTGGTCTTAAAAAGTGGGTGGGTCTTGTCCAACCCACATACAATGGTTTTGTCGACCATGGACGCCACAAATAGACGGTTTATTCTGAGACACTTCTTATGATTTATGGGGATTAAAAAACAGGAGTGGATGGATTTGTACCTATACAAGGTGGTTGTGTATGTGTACACACTGCCCGACACATTTATGTTCAAACACCATGTAAAAGTGAATTTTGCATAATATGTCCCCTTCAATTTCTACATCTTCTTCATTGTGAGCAGCATTTACTGCAAATCGTGCGCTCCAAGACACCAAAAACACCAGATTATGAGCAGCTCGTGTGTAAATGAACTCAGTGCTGCGTTTCACTCTCAAATACACAGCGCACTGCATATATTTCATATCCTCGCCATATTGTGGTTTCAGCCATATTTTCATTAATCATACAGCCCTATTCAGCTCAACATCTAATCGTTTTCTTTGAAAAATAAAAATATGGAAGAAAAAAGCACTTTTTAAGGCTCATCAGATGTTTTTCTGATGCCCTCTTTTGGAAATGTGCCACATGAGGAAACTGGAGGCCTTAGACTTTCCCTGTGGAAGGAGCTGGCAGCGTGGAAACGCTCGGGCAAGTGATAACAGCTCACCTCGCCACACAAACACACACACACACACACAGATCAGACTAAATATAGCTCGCCAAACAAATACCATCTGTAAGATGCAGTGAGAAAGAGTGACTTGAGAGAGACATGGTGAGACAGAAAACAAGCTGATAACAAGCACTAAATATAGAGGTGTGACTGACCACAAACACTGAGAGACGCTACAGGACCAAACCACTCCAGCTGCGGCAGTCACAGACTGACTACTGAAAAGATTCATGCCTCCGTCTGTACTAGTCAAAGTCTGGTGTAACTGTAAAGGAACGTTTCTTCCGCTTAATGCATGTAAATGGTTCCCTGACAAGACGGATAACAGGAAGAGGCCACACACATCTCCTGGGGCCGATGGTTTGATGTGCCTCCAGCGGGACAGTTTGCTGACGTGGACCGCCGAGGGAAGGCTCGTGGTTGGGAAACTTTTTATGGAACAAGAGACAAACTCAAAATCAGCTGTGACAGATGCATTATGGGACGGAACTTGCATGTAAAAACATGGATATAGATGGATATTTGGTTGGATAGACAGATAGAAGATAGATGAGTGGATGGATGGATCGATGGGTGGATAGATAGATAGATAGATAGATATATAGATAGATAGAGTGTCATCTCTTCTCAAACTGCAGTAGTGTTGAAGAGAAAGTGACTGTTTTTCCTGGAGCTCATCCAAAGTGAGATGAGCTCCCACGGAGCCCCTGGGAATCTCACATGCACTCACACACACACACTCACTGAACGCAGGACTGAGAGAGGGAAGCGTCTCCCTGCCCAACACAACTCACTGCTCAACATCTCAACTCATAAAGTGAAGAAGCAGCCATAAACTCCTCCAGTGGCCCTTGTGTTTCCTTCCTGTTCCTGTCAGATGAGGCTCAAAAGGGAAAAGACGAGTGAAACTCTTCACCTCGGGAATCTGTCTGTGTGTCATGTGACCCGGTCCTTTGAAGTCATTGATTAGTCTTCTCACTTCAGTCGGGTGAGAGACTTTACGAACATGAGACATTCACATCACCATGGTAACAGGCTTAGAAAAGGTCACATGTGGATTCCTTGCCCTTATTGACATGCAGGCGCTTTAGGCCACAGGTAAACGAAACCAGCTTTGTGAAACTCTCTGACATGTCTTCAAACGGAACGGATGTACAAACACGAACTTACAAACATCCTCTTACTGCTCTGCTGAAACTAAAGCCAGTGACAGCCTCTATGGCACCATCATTATCTATTAAAACAATGTGTGGAGAGAAAGCGAACAGCATCCACTCAACACACACCAACAATACAAGAACAGCTCACATTTCACCCTAGAAGCAGAAGAACACAATAAGACAAGTTAAACTATGGGGCTGTTGAATGCTTGAATCGGATTGGATGACGAACGTTCTAAGGTTTGCAGTTATATTCAGGGAAAAGCACAGATAAAGTAGTTCCAGCAGGTTCTGACCGCATCACAGTTCCATATAATTCTGTCAAATGAGTTCAGCTATTTCAAAGATCCTTACAGCCGACAACCCATTTACACACGCTTATCTCAATCTCTCTCTCTCATAACTGCATTAATAACCGCATTATTCTGCTATCAGTGGCTCAAGCCTCCGTTAGGAGCTCTGAAATGATGTTTTGGAATTAGCAATGGAGGTTTGGGTTTAGATGCGTAATAAATTAGTCCCACACAATAGCGTTTCAAGGACAAAACCTGACAAATGTCTTTTTTGAGGTGTGGTATCTGTAGTATAAGTGGAATAATTGTAGGATAACACCGGTTACATCACTTTCCCACTGTGGCACTGCCCACACCTTCGTTTTTTATCCTGCTAAAAAAGGGCCACAGCCATCAGAAAATATTGTTTCCATGAAAGGGTGTACATGGTCTGCAACAGTGCTTGGGTAGGTGGTACGTGTCACAGTAACATCCACATGAATGACAGGACCCAAGGTTTCCCAGCAGAACATTGCCCAAAGCTTCACACTGCCTCCGCCAGCTTGCCTTCTTCCCATAGTGCATCCTGGTGCCATGTGTTCCCCAGGTAAGCCACGCACACACACCCGGCCATCCACGTGATGTGATTCATCAGACCAGGCCACCTTCTTCCATTGCTCCGTGGTCCAGTTCTGATGCTCACGTGCCACTGTTGGTACTTTCGGCGGTGGACAGGGGTCAGCATGGGCACCCTGACTGGTCAGCGGCTATGCCGCCCCATACGCAACAAACTGCGCCACTCTGTGTATTCTGACACCTTTCTATCAGAACCAGCATTAACTTCTTGAGCAATTTGAGCTACAGTAGCTCGTCTGTTTGATCGGACCACACGGGCCAGCCTTCACTCCACACGTGCATCAATGAGCCTTGGCCGCCCATGACCCTGTGGCCGGTTCTCCACTGTTCCTTCCTTGGAGCACTTTTGATAGATCCTGACCACTGCAGACCGGGAACACCCCACAAGAGCTGCAGTTTTGGAGATGCTCTGACCCAGTCGTAGCCATCACAATTTGGCCCTTGTCAAACTCGCTCAAATCCTTACGCTTGCCCTTTTTTTTTTAATGAAATCTGGACAGGTTGTTGTGAGACACTCAAGAACTGTTTATGAAGAAATAAAGATGCTCTGTTTAAAAGCTGAGCAAACGTCCTCAAAGCTGAGGTCTGTTCAGTGTGTTTTTACACAGAGGTTCAGTGTTGTTCCTTCTGCTTCTTTACACCGGCAGCGAAACACCCATCATCCGGCTGAACTCGTGCTGACTTCTCTTTCAGCTTTATTCAAAAGTAGGTGTTCTTGAAAGTGAAAGCACAGACATTGCTTTCACAAAATTCTTGAAGTGGGAAAATGCTATCAGGAAGTAAAAATGCCTTGAAATAAAGTCCCAGTATTTTGTCAGAAATGTGAGTTTCTTTGCCTTTCCTTTCACACAAACTCTAGCATCCTGAAGTTATATGCACATTGTTTTGAATGGTGTTCATTTGTGGCACATAAGGTGGTATTTAGCACGCTGTTATATGACTGCTTATATAATATGTTTCTAGATGCCCACCTGCACGTAGAACATGACCTGACAAAACATGCAAACTGGCAGAAGGCAGGAAACACACAACCAGGGTGTTGGAAGTTCAGAACCATGAATTGGAAATAATGCAAATGTAAGAAAATCTCCACTCCCAACACATTCCACACGTCTGCATTAGAAAGCGACAGCTCCAACCTGTGTGTACACGCCAGCCAGGCCTGCCCTGACTACCACCAGCAGTACTATTAATATACAACGCCTGAAGAGGAAGAAAATTCCAAATAGAGACGCCTGGCAGAAGATGCAAATTTAGATTAAAAAGTCATATGACGACATAACTGACCACGTCCCATGCATGCTTTCCATTCCACTGCGCTACTTTCCCTTTGTTTTTACGCCTACATTAATCCACATTTAACACAGGCGTTTTCATCTCAAACCACTTGCCGTCCACACTAGTTTTCCAAAAGTTGCTCATCCACACTGAAACGTCTGAAAATCATGAGGGATGCTGCTATACATTTTGGGCGATACCGATAATCCATCATATTTGGAAGCCGATAACCGATATATTGGCCGATAAATCTAAATCCAGATTTTTATATAGTTTTTGAGAGCCTGATTACAAAAAAGTCTCATTATTAAAAGCCACATTCCAACACACAATTATGATGTTCTTATTATAATTTTATGTCTATATGACAGACTTGATCATAATAATTTTTTAAATAATTTTATTCGATCATTATATCATCAATCATTTTATTAGCAAATTATCCCATCTCACTGGTGGACAGTGCAATCTGAAGAGTCTCAGCCAAGGAAATTAATACAAATTATTTAAAACAAATGAACTTTTATGAGTATTAAGAACTTTTTCTTTTGAGTTCTCAAAACTGACACATTTTCAGTAATCTGAATATATCGTTTTGAGTTTTACTGATATATCACATCCCAACTGAAAATGCATTGTAATTATTGACTATCCATGCATAAAAGGCATTTTAATATTTATGTACACATTAATAATGTACAAAATAAATTTTTTTTAATCCTTTAATTTTATATTTATCGATCATTATATCATCAATCATTTTATTAGCAAATTATCCCTCACTGTAAACACTAACGAATTGGTTTGAGTAGAGCCAACTCAAATTAAACAAATTATTTAAAACAAATGAACTTTTATGAGTATTAAGAACTTTTGGCTTGCCTTGAGGGTTCTCAAAACTGACAGCACTAGTAATACAGTAATCTGAATAGTTTCGTAGTTTTGAGTTTAGTAATGAACTGGTTTTGTTCAGTTTGCAAAAATGTATGTGGTGAACAGTTTAACCCTACAATTAAAAACTGACTATCCATTATGACATGTAGGCATTTTAATATTTATGTACACATTAATAATGTACAAAATAAATTTTACATTTTAATCCTTTATTTTTTATATTTATCCCTGTGTGTGTAATAATCAGAGTGCACATGTGTTGTACACTGACTATAGGCTCATATTACTAACACTAGGGCTGGTCCGAATACCATTTTAGAGCTTCGAAACATCGGTAGTAATCAACAACAAATATTCGGAGGGAGGCTAATACATTTTGATTCTATTATTCTATTTCTAATGAAGGCAGGAATCCTAGATTCTCAGTGGCAAATCTAATTTACGCCGGCAGGGTTTATATGCTCAGAGAACGGACAGCACTAGTAATACAAAACACACAGGTCTGTTACGTCCCAGTGACGTCGTTTTGATATAGTAATAAAATGTTTTGTTCAGTTTGAACAAAAATGTATGTGGTGAACAGTTTAACTACAATTCCATGAGCTACTGGTAAACAAAGGATCGCAGCACAAACTACGGCAGGAATCGGTTTTGGACGCGACTCTTGAAGACTTGGAGTTAAGCTTTTCTTTGAGAATAGAGACGGCACTGAAGTCATTCTTAAGAAGGGATGATGTGTTTTGCCGACCAGATACGATCTATCAACTAGCTCCGCTTCACGTTGCTCTGGTTGGTTGTAGCGCTATCCGATTGCATGCAAAGGGAATTTGAAAGACAACCGTTTATCCCGCCCCTCGGATTGAGCCCTGCCAATGGTGAGTTCCCAGAACCAACATCTTGATGTGGGTCTGGCTTGTGTGGCCATCTATTTCCAACAATGTCAAACAAACGCAGCTTAACCCAAAATGCAAGCTTGGTCATGCACTTCTTCCATATAGCTTGTGCAGTTGCGCTCTAGACAGAGAATATACTCCGTTCCAGGGAGCGCTAAGAAGAAGCAAATATATTTATTAAGTATAACAAGGTTGGGGTAAAAAGAGTATTGTTTTTTTGAAAGATTTTATAGTGTAAACATATGCAAGCATGAATGAGAAACGTTCCGATGGGGATGCCAGGTGTGCGCAAAAAAAAGAAAAAAGAAAAGAAAAGAATATTCGAATCCCAAAATTGAAATTCGAATACCAAACCCATTGAACAAATATTAAAATATTCTAGTCCAGCCCTGACTAACACACCCTTTAAATAACAAAAAATAACTAGGGAATCACCAAAATGCAAAAATTATTCTGCATTAATTTAGTGTAAGTGGCGATTGATAGTGGATAATATATAATGTAACAAACTGACGGTAACAAGGTTGCGCTGTCGACGTTCACACAGCCTCTCGAGGAGAGATCATAACAAATGAGCGAGAAAACTCAGAGAAACTCAGTAACACACTGCGGAAAAATTCAAAATGTGGAGTTTTTATAACAAACAGTTAAACAACATCACACAACCAAGTGTTTTTTCCTGAATACCACCACGACTGAAAATGACACTGATTTCATATGACAGCTCAATAAACAATTAATTAACATGAAGTCATTTAAATGCAATATTGACTGTTTTTGTTCTATTTCAGCAGCGAAAATAGTTCCTAAACGCATCTCACAGCAACCGTGTGTTACTGAATGATTCAGCTTTGAATGAATCATTTGAATCAATGACTCACTCATCGGTCACCTGTGCCACCTACTGGCGGTTTAGTTTCACGGTTTTCCATCATGATTTCTTATTTGTATATTCAAAAAAATATTTAAAACAATCTCATAACATTATTTAATGCAGTTGTAATTTATCAGTAAATTATTTAATTTGATTGGTAACGGCCCTATAGTGTCTTATTCTAAATTCATTTATTGATCAAATTTAGGAATATCAAATGAAAGCTGAAGCATAGCCTATATTTAATAAGAAGAACAGAGAAAATGCCCTTCATAAAAGGTAAAAATATCACAAATATGCAGATTTAAATATGTCAAAGATGATTGAATATTGCTTCAGAATAAATCATATTTACAACACACAAAAAAAGTACATTTTTTACTCGGACAAGTGAAGGACAAGCACGTGAACGGGCTTAATGTCGAGCCCGATATGCATGTGTTTCTCAACACAAACACGTATGATATTTTGCTTTTGCAGCTGGATCCAAGCATTCATGACTGACTTGCAGCATAAACACAACAGAAGCCGAGCTGACCACAAAACCACATATTCCACATTCAACATATAATGAGTGTTTAACTTCAAACGCTGTGTGTACACAGCACACACATTACCACACATCGGATCATATTCTCAGCAGCATTCATCTTTTCTCTAATGCAATAATATATTTTAATAGATGCTAATTATAGCCATAATACACGAAGAGGGTGTGTGTTTACATGTTTAAGCTCTGGCTATAAGCATCAGAGGTCAGCGATTGTCAACGGCACTTAGTGCCATCACGGCACAGAAAAATGAACAGTCTGCTTTTTTCTCTTCAAGGTTGTGCCAAAACAAACACTGTTACAGTCGATGCAAAGGGCTTGGTCTGTTTCTAATGGTATGGATATAACATAAGAGTCTATTTAATAGACAACTACAGAGAACACGGAAGAGCTGCGGCGCATTAAATTACTTTCCTCCTCTCTTCTTAAGTTACCGGCTGAACATTAACCCTTCCAGACACAAAATTACACTCAGTAAAACACCATTTGTTATATATATTGGGTCTGTTGTAGTATTTTCTCCATGCAAACTTAGATAAAAAGACTCAAAAACAACTAAATATCGATACAATAAAAACAAGCTCTAGCCTGATATTTCATAATGCATCAAACGATGCAAAGCAACACTTATTATTAAGTTAAATTACAGTTAAATTATTCTCATTAACCCTTTGGTGGATGACGGATCTTTAAAAGCAAAGTTAAACCATTCCTATATTTACATCGTCATAATTGACCCTTCGCTAGGCCATGCCCGAAAACCACCAATCGTGGCTTAGCAACCGTAACTAGGCCTGCAAGCTTTCGAGCGAGGGGAACATGCCGAAGCGTTGTGCTTATGGATTGTGCACATCTGATACCCGGTATCCTATAGGTTTGGATAGGGGATGGAATTTTTCTCCTTCCCAAAACCTAAAATCCAAGGAGAGATATTACAGTGTTCTGTCGATTTGTCCTACCTATTTTCCTACCGTAGCGCAAATTAATATCGATTCATGCTACCGCATTGAAAAATCCTGAACGTGTTAGTGCTTGTGACTAACTTGCATTAAAAAAATGTATTCGTTTATTCCACAAGACTTATGGATAAACTGTTTGATGAGCGTAGCTGTTCCTCAGTGTGAGTTTCCCATTTGAATGGTCAGCGTGAGGCGGCGGCTGCTTGCGAATGGGACCTAAAGGCTTTAGCTTCAATTTTGATGAAATTATTCTCTAATCGGTTGCATCTTATGCCGTGGATATATCCCTCTAATCATGCATACTGCAGTCCCTTTTGACCAAAAATGACTAATTATCTCCTTGGGAATGTCTGACACCGGCGCATATACTGTAATAGACAGGCCAGGCCCGAAAGCTTGTCAGGCGTAGCAACAGTAACTAAGGAGGGCGGGGCTTAGCGAAGGGTCAATTCAATTATGAGGACAAATTTGATTGCATTCAATATGGAAATAAAAGATGCGTATACTTGGTATACTGCGATGTAAATACAATAATTTTGGGGGGCTTCTTCAAAATACCGCAATTTGGTGATGTTTATTTTTGAAGTAATTGAAGTAAAAAAATATATAAATATATTTAAGTACCCCATTGACTTCGATAGTATGAAAAAAATACTATGGAAGTCAATGGGGTCCAAATGTTTTGGCTATCAACATTCCTCAAAATATCTTCTTTTGTGTTTAACAACAACAACAAAAATGAATAGAGGTTTGGAGCAGCTTGAGAGCGAATTAATGATGACAGAATTTGAATTTTTGGGTGTACTGTCCCTTTAAGTATTTCTTCAATTTCTGATTTAATAATTTGCACATATTAGCAACTGTCCTAAAATCTGGATTCATAAATGTTATACAGTACGCAGTTAGTATTAGCATACACATACACTATTCTAAGCAAGCGTTAACTATTATTTGTTAATGGATGCATTCAATAAGGACAACAAAAGCTGTAATTTTTGTCTTTTATGCCTGTAAATAATTGGTATTCTGTGATGAAAATACGATAATACATGGATTTTAGTATTGAAACAGCACTTTTGGGGGGTTTTCTTTAAAATACACCATTCTGGTGGAAAAATACAAAATTGGGAAGTTTATTTTTTAAGTAAAAAAATATAAATATTTTGAAGAATATGGGTAACCCCAGTATGGAAAAAAATATATATACTATGGAAGTCAATGGGGTCCAAATGTTTCTTCAGAATATCTTCTTTTGTGTTCAGCAGAAGAAACAAACTCATACAGTTTTGGAGCAACTTGAGAGCGAATAAATGATGACAGATTTTATATTTTTTGGGTGTACTGTCCCTTTAAGAATTTCTTCTATTTTTGATTTATTAATTCGCGCATATTAGCAACTGTCCTAAAATCTTTATTCAAACATTTTAATATTAGTATACGAAATTCTCGCATGCTAAGCAAGCGTTAAATACTATTTGTTACTGATTTAATAACGAATAAGTCTCATCAGGACTGAACTGTGCTGGATTTGGGATGAAAACACTGTAAACGTGGCAGAGAGTTTCACTGCTAGAAAACCGGAGATTTGTGCTAATCGAAATCTATTTTTAAAGCCTAAAGATTCAAAACTACAGTAATACTGTACAGAGCAACACAATATATGGAAAGGGACATAACCGTGTGTGTCTCTTACCTTCAAACTGAACTCCAGTCCGTCATTTCACAGCAAACACGGCTGATGTGTTTCTCCATCGTGTACATTCACATATGATTGTCGAATATAAACGTCACATGATCATAAAAAACCGAGAGTATGTCGCTCTTCAAGGGCACGAGCGCTGATCATAACCGTGCAACGGGAGATTCTGCAGACCGGTTGCGACTTGTTGCTCAGACGTGCATGCGCAGATGGGGCGTGGCCTATCCCGTCGGCCCCGCCTCCTATCGCTGCGGTTGCTCCTCGAGCACGTGGACGGATGTGTAACAGCGCTTCCTTTAATAAATGATAATTTTACAGTATCTGTATGTTATAGTTTTAATACAACTGTAGTCTGTGTCCTTGACATGTCGTTTAGAAACTGACTATATTTTCTATATAACGATTTTTGTATTTATATAACTTTTTTTTTCTTTTTTTAAGAATTGTCAATTATGCATTTCCCTTGGCAATGTTCTTAAGTTATTGTTATTCAAGTATACACGTATTATTATTATTAATGTTACAGTAATTAGAAGTGACGTCATTTAGCAATTTTTATTTTGATTATTTTTGTATGTTTATAAAAAACTTAATAGTTTTTAATATTGTTTTATTAAATTGTAACTATTATCATTTTATTGTAAGATGTGTCAATTATGAAGAAATGTATGAATCTGTAAGTATTCCCTTGACAATGTTCTTATGTTATTCAAGCATTAAATAATATATAAATTATAATAATAATACATAAAAATAATGTTACAGTAATTAGAAGTCATGTCGTTAAGCAACTTATGTTTTGATTATATTTTTTTATGTACATTTCGAATTTTTGTTCAATTTAATTTATGAAATTGTAAAAAAAAATGTATTGTAAGATGTGAGTCAATTATGTATTATATTTTATTCTTATGTTATTGTTATTCAAGCATTAATGTATTTTTATTATTATTATTATTAATTATTAATGTTACAGTAATTAGAAGTGATGTTGTTTAGCAACTTGTTTTGATTATTTTTCATGTACATTTCGAATTTTTGTAAAATGTAATTGATTAAATTGTAACTATTATAATTTTATTGTAAGATGTGTCAAATATGTAGAAATGTATTATATGTTGTGTGTTTATGAGCCTGTATGTATTCCCTTGGCAATGTTCTTATTGTTATATAAGCATTAATAAATAATAATAATAATAATAATAATAATAATAATAATAATAATAATAATAAATGTTACAGTAATTAAAAGTCATGTCGTTAACAACTTTTTTAAATTATATTTTTTGTGTAAATAGCGAATTTTTGTTCAATTTAATTTATGAAATTGTAACTATTTTCATTTTTATTGTAAGATGTGTGTCATTTATGTATTATTTTATTTGTGTGTTTATGAGCCTGTATGTATTTCCTTGGCAATGTTCTTATGTTATACAAGCATTAATAAATAATAATAATAAAATTACAGTAATTATGTCGTGTCGCTTAAAATTAAATTGTAACTATTTTAATTTTTCTGTAAGATGTGTCAATTATGTATATATTCGGTGTTTATGCATCTGTATGTATTCCCTTGGCAATGTTCTTATGTTATTGTTATTCAAGCATATATAATAGTAATAATAATAAAAACGTTAAAGTAATAGTTTCATGAACTTTGTCTGTTTTCCCGGGCAATAACAGTGAAAATGTGACATACCTTTTTTGTATTAAAGACTAAAAAAGTATCATCTTAATAACCCACCCATATTCATGAACGTCATACTCTTAATATGCATTTGTATGTCAGCAATAACTACAGTAGTTTAAGCATCATTTTTGTTTTAATCTTATTTGCATATTATTGCAAGGCAATATAATCAACACGGTGTTTTATATTCCCAGCAGCTCCTGCGGGTCTCGCATACAGTGGCTGTTTGTATTTGGCACACCACGCGCTCACAAGGACTGTGAAAGAGCGCGCGCCTTGAATTCTAATCGCGCACGTGCCTCGCATGTAAAGCGACAAAACATCACGCGGGCTTCACAAGCTCTCTCTCACACTCGCACACACACACACACACACACACACACGATCTTTTCGGGTTGACGGTCTTTAATATTCAACACACGTTACATGCCATGTGTAAAACGCTTTAAATTGGGCGAATATCAACACTTGTTATTTTCAACGGAAACTGTCTCTTTACGAGATTTATTCTCCTCTAGCACTCATGCGGGGTTTCCATGGCAACTGGTGGATCTTCAAGCAAGGTCACCTGATGGCGCGAGAATTACCTCAGAGGCTTGAACTGGTTTTCAAGAAGTAAAACGTCTTTCCCGAGTTTAAATGACACGTTTTTATGATAAGAACTATATTTATACGTAACTTCACGCAGGTTTTAGTTTTTTTCCCTAACAAAAAGCTGTCCGTGCTCGAGAAAGAGGTACTTCTTTCACACACCACTTTCGTCGGTCCTATAGACGCAATATATAAGATAAATAACAATAACAGGAACGAGGCTATGAGTTATATAGCCTAAAGTAACTTAAAATCCTTTCAGTAGGCTACATTGTCTTAAGATCTTATATCACGAAATATTATGGAATGATATTTCCAGTGTGAAACCCAGGCACACCATATTAGTTTAATAGACTGTTACTGTATATAACCCTTATAGCCTCGTTATAATTGCGCGAGATATTAAATATGGCGTCCGTGCACCGACAAAAATCAAGTTGTCACACGAACATGCCAAAGAAGACCTTTTCTCTCTCTCTCGAAGTCTATAAGTCTGCAAAACAGGTAATAGACGGCCATCTGCTGGTTTAAAGCTGGTACTTCAATTCCTAAATTTCCCCCCCTATGTGAGTAGTATGAGGCTGCAGACTGATGGAAGAGATACGATTACAGATTGAACTTCTGAAAAATATTATGTGATGTTATATTGCTACAATGTTTATTTTTGTTTATTCAAATTCCAATATTTATCTCAGGTCAACCTATGCTAATGGTCTAATTAACATATTATACCTTCCTAACATTACAAAACCTGTTTTTTTTATATCTTGAATGCAAAGAAAACTCAAATAATAACAGACAAAACACCAACAATAAACTAGTCTGTACTTTATTTAGCCTAAACATCATCCTGCTGTAAACAGGACAAAGCAAAGAAGAAAGGAAGAAAGAATTGTGTTAGTGACTTTACTTTTCATGTTAAATTACATTAGGTAAAATAATACCTGTACTGTATATAATGAGCCATTTTGTTTGAATGTACCTCACATTTCTTCTGGATAAGTCAGAAACTCAACTGAACTTCACAGGTGTTCATTTTTAGTTTTCTTTTTCCTGAGGTAGGCCCAAAAATGTTGGTCAATTAGATTTATTTTCCGTTATTGCCATATATGCTATGTTTTATATGTGAATTTATTTTATTTATTTATACGGACAGGCCATCATTCATGGCCTATGTGAGATGTAGGCATACTTATCACCCTAAGTATGTTTGTAATTTGCATTTGCAAAAAATATATACATTTATTATTACACAATATTTTTGACCATGGCATTCATCTTTTATTTTAGTGAAGTCGAGGAATTTGAAAGAGAGATCACCAAACTAATGAAAAAAGAAGGAACAGTCGCCTACCAGACAGTACAGTTATTATTTTACCAGATTTAATTGAAGATGAAAAGTCACAATTCTTTCTTCCTTTCTTCTTTGCTTTGTCCTGTTTACAGCAAGATGATGTTTAGGCTAAATAAAGTACAGACTTGTTTATTATTGGTGTTTTGTCTGTTATTATATATATATATATATATATATATATATATATATATATATATATATATATATATATATATATATATATATATATATATATATATATATATAAAACAACAGGTTTTGTAATGTTAGGAAGGTATAATATGTTAATTAGACCATCAGGTTGACCTGAGAGAAATATTGGAATTTGAATAAACAAAAATAAACATTGAAGAAATATAATATCACATAATATTTTTCAGAAGATAGCTCAATCTGTAATTTTATCTCTTCCATCAGTTATTTTCTTTCAATTACAACCCACACTCTACAATCTACTGGGTAATTTGTTAGTCAGAGAACACAATGAGATTTTTTGGCACTTGCATTGAGCAGGGAACGCAAATATGTTCGCAAAATCGTAATTTTGAGTATATTTATTTGTTAAACTTTAAATGAAATAAGACCGTAATATTGCATCCTATTGTTTTAAATGGCATTTGGATAAGGGTGTAATACGATCTTCAGAACAGAAGAAGGCGCCTTCTCGAAAAATCGAGGGGTCTGAGAATGCGGGACTCTGAGTGCAGGACTGTAGGTGCAGGCTCCGAGTCTGCAGCTTCATACTGTTGCCCTATGTAAAACAAGTGTGGCTAAGAAAAAGAGAGATTACACATTTTCTCAGGTCTTCTAATCTGCATTTTTTATATAATATTCTCTCAGATTGGCCTGAGTTTATGATTCATGGATCAGATGAAACATTTGATGAACCATCTTCTTATAGCCTAAACTATTTAGTTTATAGTGAACTGGACTATATTGAATGAACACTACTTGAATGAACACAGCTATATTCAAAAGAAAGGCCAACACTAAGGATAAATTGACTTGTAAAAGCAATTTTGAGGTGTTCACGCTTCAATTGAAAACAAACTCTAGTGCTCCATTAGTGCGGTTCATTTGAATAAGTGTGAACGCTGCCATCTGAACCTTGGTGCGCACCAAACAATCTGTTTATTTATTCATTCGAACCACACCAGATTTAGCTTGGATGCAGAACTGACACTGTTTTGACTCCTTTACACATTTTATAAGCTCTTCATGCGTTCTCAGTTGATCAAAATACCATCATATGTAGCTATGCACATACAACAAGCACATTTAGCTCAGACCACAACATTGTTTTGGATATTCGGTAAGTTCAGTCACAAGGTATATGTAATACATGCCGACCAATCAGGTTGTGAACGTATCCAAATGCCTTTTATGTTTGGTGTTAAAAATGCCAATGTGAACGCTAAGCAGACCAAGACTAATTTTTTTTTTTTTGTTGGTCCGAACCAAGCGAACCGAACTACAAGTACACCCTTATTTTCTTTTTTGGTCCAGACCAAAAGAACCATGAGAACTGAAATCAAAAAGTGTGAACTCGCCCTTAAATTATATAATAATAATTCACTAAAAAGGAGTTCACAGAGGAAACATTTTAAACAGAATGAATTTCATATAGAATAAACATCTTTGCGTGTTATGCCAGCCAACTAATTTAATATCTACTTTTAATATCTATTATTTAAAAAAAATTTGAATTGTACATCATTCTGAATTGGTATTGCTATCCCATTCTTGCACATCTCTGGCAGTTCCACCTTGAACCTCTAGGGGTTCACAAACCTTAAGAAACCTTCCATTAGCCTGAAGTTTTTACAAAAAGCAAATGTAACTTTTGATCAGAATATATAACCTCAACTTGCTTTCTTTGAGAGAGATAAGACACAGAGATAACAGGAGTGATTGTCTCATAAAAAGATTTATTTTCTGCCTAAATGTACAAAGGCAAGTTACAGTATTGTATAAAAAATGTAGCCATTTACACTTTACATGAGAGATCCCTAGGAAGAGAGAGTGGGGTAGAGACAGCGAGGAAGGCAGGGAAAGAAAGAGTGGTTGTTTACAAAGAGAAATGCATCCAAACACAGAAATGAAGAGGTGTAAACATCTTTCTTTCAAGTACCAATGACCGACACTGCTCTCTATGGGCATCGGGGTGGGTGGGGCTTAATTAGTGAGGTGGGTTGTGGGAGGGGCCTAATAAGAACAGAAAACTGAAGGGGGAAAAATCGAATTCCCTCTTCTCTTCCCACAAGGATCACGCAGGGCAGGCTATATTAGCACCGTTGGAGACAAATGTGAACGAATGTTTGAACTGTCAAAACAAAAACCGGCCGTTTCATCTTCCAACAAGGAGAACTAGAAAAAAACAACAGCGACAACAAATGAAGAACCCTTAAAAATAAATTAAAACAATCAAGCGCTTTTTCCTCAACAATTATGAATCAAGTCACCAGACAGCACAAAAGACAGAACAACTAAAAGTGAGGTTATTACTATATATAAAAATCCTAACTCTCTCGTATTAGTGCGAGCCGTTTGAGACCAGTGCTGCATTTTCACTTAGTTACGGTTTAAGGTTTAGTTAGAGAAAGCTGGTCCAGCTTAAATCAGCATAAAAATGTAAAGTTTTCCATCACCACAGAGAGAATGAAATAAAAAAATGCCTAAAGCAACAAAATGAAACTAATGCAATGTGCGATTCGGCCTCTTTAGCATTGGGGGTTGGTAGCGGCATTGAAATTATCACTCACTTAAAAATCTAAAGAGCAAAAAGCCTTCCTTACGGGTACTAAAAATTTGCTGACAATGAAGATGTTTAACATGGGAAAAGCCGACTCTTTGCTGTAAGTAATGTCCTCTTCCCTGTGCCGCTCAATAATCGAGTTTAAATACAGCCGAGAGCGATGAACATGCCAGGATGATTTAAAAGGCTCAGATTTCAACAATGCTCTCCTGAGAGTTTGAGATTCAGACAATAACTACATGTTGAGGATGAACTGGAAAAATGAGCTCCAAATAGCACCAGACTCCCACAGTTCCCATCAGTCCCTCTTGAAATATGAACGTGCCATTGCTTTTATGCCTTGCAAGGGGTGTGGACTAAAAATTCTGTGACGTTTTATTAAAATTGACTTTATTTCAGTAAACGCAAAAAAGAGGTGCTTCTAAACAGTTTCAAAAGCAGAGCGAGACTGACTTGGTGTTGAAGAGGAGGGGGTAGAAAAAGTAGTTAAAAAACAAAAACACTTCCATAATAAAGCCGTTATACCAGCTAAACGTTGATATTATGTCAACAATGGTAGAAAAAAAGGCTAACAGACAAAAAAACGAAACAAGAGAGAGATAAGTAAGAAACTCCGATAGCATCCAACAACCTTTTTTTAAAATAATTCCTTTGTACAATATATACAGAAAGCACATAGTGAGGGAGAAAAGGAAGGACGCCTGCACGTGTCGCTTTGCTCTCTGTTTGGGTTAATGCTTTTACCGAGTGCTGGGTAATACCATGCAGACCTACAGAAGAAAGAGCGTGTTTATCCAGCTGCGGTCTTCCTTGTTTGGTGCTCCGTGAGTCTGTGGATTAGTGAGGACCGACACAAGGTAAAAGAAGTCCAGAAGCTGGATGCCGGCTCTAAGCCTCTTTTGGGGTTATCTTACTCGGATCGCGCTAAGCTTTGCCCCGTTTCGGACTTCACCCATGCAGTCGTGCATGAGATCCGCAAGCAGCATATCTGTCAATACAGCAATGCAGGCCAAAATCTGTGAATCCAGTCTGGAAGTCAAAGTTCCTGCCTTTTGGGACACTCCATGTAAGCATGTCAGGGAGCAGCAAATCTTCCCTCCACGATCCGGATAATCCAAATGTCAGAATCAGGTAATCACTGAATGACTAATGCGAAGCAGGATGGAGCAGTCGTCCATTCGAAAAACAAAACATTCAACCAATGCTAAGCAGTTGATGGAGTGGCTATTTGTCCATCATCCACAAATGAAAAATGGAAAGGAACATCAGAAGAAAATAACGTTAAAGACAGGGAAGTGCATTAAAAACTGCCTCTTGAACAAGGAACTCAAGTATGTTGAAACGATAGCTTCGCAACGGCAAATGTAACTGAGTTTACTGCCCTGAATGAACTGAGTGAGGAAATCAAGCCGTATCCACTTGCATAGAGTCCACAAAGAGATTGTGTATGTAAATGTACGAAGATGAAGAGTGGCAACCAAGATGCTGGAATCCTTCGGGGGAGGGGGGGCATCCTCATGGCTCTAGAGCAGCAGTCCAGAACAGTGGCACTCCATGCTTTAAACACAATGTAGTGACTTCCAGAATGTCTTAGCATTCAAGATTTCCCACACCCTGTAGGTCCATGTTTTCTCATCATACGAGGTCCCTGCAGACAGGCCGTGTCTCCTCTCTCCTGAGAATGTAGCCAGCAGCACAGAGAGGGAGGCGTCTGGATGTGCACTTCCCGAGGTGGAGTTCAGCGTGTATGTGGAAGCCTGGGCATCCACTTTCGTCCTCTCTGACGGAGTTGGTCAAAGGCGCCGAGAAGTCCGGGAAAAAGAACCATAAAGAAATCGGGAACATCATTGAACTGATGTCATAAGCTCCACAACACGTCCTCATGTGAACCAGTCACATTTCTGCAGAAAAGCGGGCAGTCACTTCGCCCTGGAAAGGGAGCGAGAATCAATTTAAATATATATATATTTACATTTCAAAATGCATTCTCAATTTTAAAAGCAGACACATGTACAGTCAAACCAAAAATGATTCAGACACCAGATGTAAAATCTTTCATTTGACCTGACCATGTTTTGCTCAAGTGTTTTTTTCTTTGATTGCTAATTGCTTGGTCATCGGTTGAGCTAAATTGGCATTATCTAATTGTGTACTGTAATTTAACAGCTGATTGTAATCCATTACATCCCTTTCTATCAAAGTTATCTGACATTATCAAGATGAATTTGTTCTGACACAGTTTATCTCGAGTTCGTCGTCATATTTTATTACCAACTATAGCAAATAAACTGTGATAATGTGAGAAAATGTTGAAGGTTTCTGAATTAATTTGGGTTTGACTTTATGTGCTCCATTATATGTGACCGAACAGGCCTTTGTAAATAAGAGATTTTGACCACTAGAGGACAGCAAAGACTACAGAATCAGTCAAGGATACAACAATTTAGGGCTGGATGATATATCTATTATTTTGGTAGCAATATAAAAGTTAACTAACATTGTGAAAACTGATGAATTTAACGCACTTGTTACTGGCCATTAAGTTCCTAAAGACCGTGTTAGTAGCCGCCTTGTGTGTGTGTGTGTGTGTGTGTGTGTTTGAGATAGTAAAGACATTTTAATGCTGATAGAGTTCAGTTCAATCTCTGCAGGTAATTTCTTTGAAATTGTCCAATTTAAAGAATCGGTTTAAAAACATCAATTAGCTTTAAATATTTTGAATCTACCAAGCAACAATGACTTTGATAATGGCAAAATAATGGTTCCTCTGATTAAAAAAAACATAAAAACCAAAAAACACAATTTCAGGACAAAAACATACTGTCATATGAATCAATAATTAAAAGGGGTGAAAATACAGTATATATAGATATAATCACCTAGTCCTAAAACATAAGCTACATCTTTTGTGCTTGTAGATGAAGATGAACCATCTTACCATTCTCACCTCCGTGGTGGGGGGTAAAGTGAGGGGGCAGAGGCTTGTTGACTTGCAACAATGGCTGAAGAGGAGATACCTGTGAGATGGAGAAACACCTTAATTGTGATGTGATCTACGAAACCCATCACATGGTGAAATTTGACTTTTTACAGCTTTTGATATCATATGAAAGCTGGGATCAATTTTTTTCTTTTTAAATATATTTTTATTTATTTCATGGCTTGTCTGAAACAAAAGTTATGGTTATCTGAAGTCGCCTAATCGCTTTGATTTTCAGGAACGGAATTTTGAGAAAAACAGGTTTAAAAACTGTCACCCCTTTTTTTCGCATAGACATCAAACTTAAATGGCTTTAAATGGCTCAAGAATGCTTTGGAATATAACCCTAAGGTTGGTCTTGGTGTAAAGAAGACACTTGGCAGATTATTGTAGAAGTCAAATAAATTATGAAAGTAAAATAGAAAAAAAGTTATAAAAGTTTAAGTTTATGAAAATGTATATATGTATATATTTTATAATAATATGTAATTTACAAAACATTCTTTACTCTAAAACTACAACACAATTAAAGCCAGAAATATGAACAAGTTGTGTTCCAAGTTTTAGGTTGATATATATAAAAAATGAGCTTTCAGTAAGATTTTGTTTGGGCACAGTACCAAACATTTTCACTAGATGACACCCAAGCTCCATTACTGACCAAGAGCGCCTCCATTTCCATACGGTTTGACTGATCTTCTGAACCATATATTTCCACAATTTTCATACATTTTATGAAGTATGCTAGAGATCCTATTCGGAAGTAGGCAGTTTGGCAGTATTTGATTTGAATTCAGCCACTAATAAATATAAAAAGAACATTATAGCATAGCTCACTGCTGCATCACAAATGGAAAATCTATATTTTTTCATTTATATTTAAACATTTCCAGAATTTTTTTATTTAAAAAAATTGACTGGATGTTATATTTTGAACTCTTGGCATGAAAAAAAAAATTGGTTGTCTACCCATCATTGTTTTTATTCTTAAACACTGGAATTTATAAGTTGCATCATTACACAAGAAGACTAGCTAACATTACTCTGAAGAGAACAGCAACATAGTAAGTATTGAAATACATTTTCCATTGTTTATCATGGGCAGTCTCTGAACTTTGATCACCCGTTGTCTAGATCGCGGCATCGCCATAGTGTACAAGAATAGCAATCACAGCGCACCGGTAGCATAGCTAAACTGACTCTTCAGTAACTTCTCCATCATCCCTGGATATAAAATAATGTATAATAATCCATTATATGATTGTTTAGGGCACTGACTTCACCAGGATCAAGCTGATTGAGGTGAACGAGATCATTAAAGCGATCAGTTACTTCAGACTCTGTTTTTCTCTTCTGCTCCGCCATTTCGTGATACGATAACGTTTCATTAAATAAAAACTTTGCGTGCCGTAGTTTTCATAGGACTAGCTGGAAATGTGCTTTGAAACACCTTTATTCTACATGTAATGGGGTTTATTTTGATGGCTAAACTTTCTTTGTGGTATTAAGAGAGTGAAAGAGAGAGTGACCGGTTTTTTTGCACTGTGTTCTAAAACATTAGAGAAAGATGCAGTCTTGTCCACTTGTTGCTACAAACTGCTGTTTTTTTCACTAAATAACGTGAATTTTACCAAGATATTTTTAGAAATGATACACAAGACGTTATAGAATAATAATTTAATGAAAACCCAATTTTGACAAAAAATGGACTTTCAACCTATTATTCGATCTAGCTGAAAACGTTCCAGCGCGACATCCGACGTGTTTTCCCAGATCGCATCACAATTATGTATCAGTGCACCTGAAACTTTCAAAACAGCAGTTTAGTCATGGTCAAGGCCCAGTTACTGTGCCAACGTGTAAAGAAGCATTGATTTTAACTAAGCTATTTTTAACGCTACCTGTAGCATAAGACAGGTCGTACTGTCCTGGGAGCAGTTGATAGCCTAGGTGATGGTGGGAAGGCATGATCCGCTGAGAGGGTGACGATCTTGGACGTTCACTGTCTCTTTCCCTCTCACCCACACTTCGGTCATGGGGCGTCTTTTCACCCACCGTGGGCGATTTGCTCTTGTACTGGCTAGCATGCTGATGCAGGATGTCCAGAGCTTTGGACTCAGACGCAGACTTGCCGCTCACTGTAGGACTGGCACGAGACTTTTCACCCTCCTCACCAGGTGGCATCTTACTGCCATATGGAGAAAAAGAGTACCCTGGCGACAGGTATGATCCTAGAGAAAGGTGAAATTAACAGTGACCTTTTAAATATCTGCATTCTGGTTTTAGGTGGTGATAAAAATTACAGCAAAAAAACTAGTTAGCTCAACAAAGGACTTACCAGGGTAATTCTGCATCATGACAGTAGGCATTCCCCTGTATCCCGGATGGCCAGGGTCATAACCCTGGCCATAGGGGTATCCGTGCATATAAGACATATATGACTGGTGCTGTGGCAGAGGTGAGGAAAACTGCATATGTGCTCTGGGATCTTTGCTAACTCCTCTATGCTCCTCTGAGGCTGATGAAGTTCGTGGTTCTGCCACTTCCCTGTTTTCCTCTTTAGAGGGAGTGTCTTTAGGACGCTGCCTTTCATCTTTGCCCTTGCGGTCTCTCTCACGTTCCCTGTCCCGATCTCGGTCCCTGTTTTGCTCACGATCGCGTTCTCGCTCTTCCTTCCACCTCTCCTCATCAATCTGTTTCTGAGCATCAGGGTACTTGCTGGGGTAAACGTAGGGCCACAGTCGAGAGTCTGGCTCCTGCAAAAGAAAGTGGAGTTAGAAATGCCCATTATGAAACAAAGGTAAGTGCATAGTGAGGGTTCTTGTTATCAAATTGTCAAGAGTTTTACATTTCTCCAGAAAGCCATAAAGGTTAAAACTGTGAGGAAAACGATGGTATTGTAGAAAGAAACCAAATAATGTTTAAGCAATGCTCAAGGCATCTTAAGTTCCATACCTGTCTATACATGTACATTGCCTGCTCCATAGCCGATCTTCCAGGTTCGAGGCCTGGTTTCTGCTCATCCTTTGTATGATGGCCAGCTTCACTTAGCTTGATCTTCAAACCCTCACCTTGCTGGGTCTGTCCCTTGCCATCTTCCCCTTTGGGGATAATGACAGACTTGCCAGGCTCTGATGGATCTTTGTGCTTGCCCTGTGGGGACGGCTTGCCCAAGTCTGAGAGACTCGGAGCCTTAGACAATGTTGGAGGAACCAAAGTTTTCTGCTTCCATTCTTCTGGTTTCATGGAGGCTTCTCTGTCCTTCTGAGCAGCCTCTGATTTCTTCTCTGCAACACGATGCTGCTCAGCTGCTTGTCGTTGTCGGTCCTCACACTGCTGCCTGTAAGCTGGGCTTGTGTTCATTAGGTGGTTATGGTAGGCCTGATCTGGTGAATAGCCAAAGGGAGGTACATAAGCATACTGATTGTAATAGAGGGGCTGCATGAACATGCTAGAACGCTGCTGAATGACCGAAGGCTGCTGTTGGTGCTGAGAGGATGCACCTATGTCTGGCTTTCGTTCTTCTGGCGGCTCTGGTTTGCCCTTGTCACTCACTGGTTCTGGTTCCTCCTCTTTTTTCACCTTCACTGCACCACCATCTTGCAACGATGTGGCAGTGTTAGAGACTCCTGGACTGGGGTTTGGGTTGCTATAATTGGGTGAGTAGTATGTTTCGTAACCTGGATAATAAGAAGAGTCTTTGTTTGGTGGTTGGGATGGGAACAGAGATTTCTTGGCACTTTCCCGAACAGCCTGATCCTCAGACTTGACCTTCATACCATCCACTTTGCCCTCCCCATCCTCTCCTGCATCAGAGATGTCAGAGTATGCTGGGCTGTTGGTCTTCACAGAAGAGTTATCGGCCCCATTTTGGGTAACCACGTGAAGTGGAGTAAGAGGCTGTGTTATTCCCCCACTTTCTATCCGACTAGCCACACCAATAGAAGGACTGGGTGAATTGTCGGAAAAGCTGTAGATTTTGTCCGCCTCTGCTTTCATGCTGGCTAGCCGACTTTGATGTGGATCTGTGGATCCATTTAACAGCCCCTCACTCTTGCTGCCTTGGTCTGAGCTTTCAGAATATGGGCTCTTACCTTCTTCAGGTTTCCCTCCTTTGGAAGGGGCTTTTGGACTGTCTCCTTCTTTACTGCCCTCCTTCTTTTTCTTATCTTTCTTTTTCTTGTCCTTGGAACCACTCACGGCTGGGTTCAATGAGGGATCTCCTATTACTGCAGGTTTGGGTTGAATGGATTTTAGTTGGGGGCTCTTGCTAATGGACTGGACCACAGACCCCATACTGGAGGAGGAGCCAGAATTGGGGGCAGGAAAGCCAGAGGTTGGTAAGGTGTACAACTGCTGTGGAGGTAAAGCGGGAACCAGGGGCCTTGCTGACTTCATTGCCTTCTGAGCAAGCTTGTCTGCTTTGGTACTACCGCCAGACTTCTTAGCTTTGTCCAATCCTCTTTTATCATCAATGCCATCATTGCTCGTCTCATCTGTAAGACACGGGCCATCCTCACAGCCATCCATTGGCACAACGGAGTCATGCTCAGTCTCGGGTTTCTTCTTGCCAGGCTGCTTGGAGCTTAACTTTCCTGATGACGGTGATGGGCTCTGGGCATCAAATCCTCTGCCTTTGGGGGTATTCGACCGTGCAGGAGACGCACAGCCCTTCTGGGAAATGGATGCCCCATTACAACTGCCTGATTCGGGGTGCAAAGTAGAGTCCTCACCATACTCACTATCCCCATCTATGTCCAGCTTGATGTCATCATCATTGTGAGCACGAGCCTGGTGATATTTAAGGCCATTGATGTGCTTGTACTTCTTGTTGCAGTTAGGATGGGGGCAATCAATGAGGACCGGCGAGGGGCAGTTGCGATCCAAAGAAGGAGGCAAGGATTCAGCTTTGATGTTGGACAGGGGAAGAATAGTATGAGGTATTCCACTATTTGAATTGGTGCGCATTCGTTTGCTACCCTTAGTGTCCTCTGAACTAGAATTGGGCTCCATGTCTGAGGCAGGTTTGTTCTTACGTTTGTTAGCAGATGATGGACTAGCCTTTATATCCTCAGGGTTGCTGTTTGGTGGGGTGCGCCGTTCAGAGGAATTCTGACTGCCCCGCCGCCCTTTGCTGTTTGACGCAGCTCGAGTCTTGCTGTTGTTGCTGCCTTTGTTATCAGAAGAGTTACTGTTTTCATTGACTGGCGTATTGCTATTGGGCCTCATTCTTTTACCCCGTCCACGGCCGTTCCTCATCTCCAAGTCACTTGTGGGTGACTCGCAGAACCTGTGGAAGTGTAAGGGAAAAATGTATTTCAACTGAATATGAAAAAGGACTCTTCAATATACATTACATTCAGAATCATTAATTAAACAAATACAGTGGTGGATAAAATTATTACTACACTTGGCATCTGGGAGTCGTTTTATTGGGCCTGTATTTATTTTCCTAGAGGACAATGACCCGATACACTCTTCTAACTATTGCCAGAACTACCGGCAATGGAGGGAATTTGCTGGAACATTGAAAATGATGGACTGGCCCCATCAAAGCCTAGACCTCAACCTAGTGTTGCACGATATACCGGTACTAGAAAAGTATTGCGATACCCTGCTATTACAAACAGTACGATATGGAATTTTATTAGTACCGGTACTTTAAGAAGGACCGCGCGTTAATAATAGCTGTATTTATTTGTGTCGATGAGTGACAGCAGGAGTCAGGATGTGTGTGCAGAGCTCTGCTTCCACCTCACTAAACATTGGAAGCAGAAGAGTTAAATATACACGCGCAGCGCATGACAAAGAAAGCAACAGAAACATGCGCGCATGAAAAAATATAGCGCGGCGCGGGATGTGCTTGCGTTGCCGGACTTTGATCTGAAGAGCGAGCACACGCCTTTCAGACGATCTGCGATTGCGATTCAGTTCTTTCGGATTATGGATTTCAATGGTCAAAAATATGTAAAAATGCACATCCTGTGAGTATTCAGGTAAACACAGTCGGGGGTGTCTTTAGTGAACGTGTACAGTTGAGATTGGATCGGTGTTAAGCCGGATCTAATATTCTGTGATTAATGTTAATCAAACAACAATGAAAAAAAGAAAACCACCCCATGACTGGCTTAATAATTTGAATATATTCATTAAGAATCAGTGTATAGTTAATTTATTGAGTGAAGACTAAGCAGTTTTTTTTATTTCTTTCTTGCCTTGCTATACATTTAAATAGACCTATAGCTGAAAAATAAAGCACTGTTTTTGTCATATTTGTAATTTGCATTTTTAGCTTATTTTTAAAAACAAAGATAAAATTAAAAAAATGCAATTAGAAGAAATGGTCAAAAACCAGGGCAGGAACATGCTGGCCAAGTGAGTTTTTAGTTAAAAAATTAAATAAGACTATGATTAATAAGTTCTGTTGTCATATTATTCAATTACTTTTACTGGGTGGTATTTTAACCGTGGTATCGATTTAGTATCGGTATCGAGGTATTTTAGTCTGGTATCGTATCAAAGTCATAATTTTGGTATCATGACAACACTACCTCAACCCCATCGAGCACATTTGGGGCGAGTTGGAAAATAAACTGGACAGATCTATTGTACATTCAAAGAAAAGCCTTTGGCTTCAGTTGCAAAAGGCATGGGATAACACTAGTGTTCTCAGAGGAAATATATTGACACTATGCCCATAGAGATGTGCTGCTGTAATTGCTGCAAAAAGTGGACATGCCAAATATTAAAGTTAAAAGTGGATAAAAACAGTACAACTCACTTCTGCATGTTTCATGAACATTATAAAATTAAAACATGTTTTGGAGGCAAAAAAGGTCAATATTTTCAGATCTGTCAGGTGTTCTAATAATTTTGGCCACCACAGTAGGCGCCAACCATTTTCTACATAAAACTCTTACAATTATTTGCTAACCACAAAGGGCGCTAACAGTGCTGCAGAGATTCTCTCGGATGAGAGATGGCCTCTCTTCTAAATCAGCCTCTACATTTGGATGCTATAAGTGCTTCTCCAGTGGGCCCTGGAGAGCCAGCAACGTGCTGTGCGTTTTTATCCACTCGTTATCCCTGATCTCGACAGCAATGCTTGTTCTGATGAATGGCACGCAGTGCCACACTGCTGCAGGATTAAGCCAGGGTGACCTGGCTGCTGATTAGATGCAGTGTGATAACATCCTCCAACAGATAAAGCACAGGCTCAAAGGCAAGAGCAACCAGAGAGCTTGATCAAAGCAGGCATTAAACTGTAGTAAAACAAAGCAGTTAAGAAAGCTACCTTAGGGCCCTCAGTCCTCAAAACAGAACTGAGATTAAGGACCAGCCGAATGACAAGATGATACATATCACAGGTTGACGTGCAATATTAGAGATATTTAGCAGGAGAAAAACTGCCTGTCAGTAGTTGTGCTGGGGGTTAGAAGGAATTAGATGTGTTCTATTTTTCAATTGTTGGTTATACAACAATCTCTTGGCATGTTGCCATTTTCAGATGGTGCATAAACCCCTGCAAGTTGTCATCCCCCTCTAACTAACCGGACCACAAGTTAACACCCAAATCATTGCTGTCACATCAGAGTAGTTGTCCTTCATAAGTGTCAGATCTATCAGTGGAGGCTTCCGCAACTGGAATAGCAAAAACTAAAAAATACAGGAATGACTTTCGCTTCATAAATTGCTTTTACAAAGACTACATGTTACTCAAAGCATCTCTGACTGGAATGCAAACATATAGAAGAAACGCATATGAATGCACTACATCATCTTCACCGGCGTGGTCCCCAGGGGCTAATGCTGCATTAGTAATGTTTGCCTGCAGCCAGCAGATAAAGCGCACCATGGAAATAGAGCCTTTTCTGGAACATTACGATTAGAAATCAGAAGCTGCCTCCTGAGGCCCTTAAATATACACAATATTATGTACAGCAAATTATTTGTACCATGCAGTGCTGGTATTTGACCTTGGGCAGGTTACATCATGAAAAAAACTAAATGTTGGCGTGCATGTACTGTAAAGGCATGTGCAAGGTCAAAAAAGGAGCCTCCTTCATTATTATTACCTCAAGCTATAATAGCCTCAATCTATGGGTCATGTGAGCAGTTCATGGCATTAGGACCCGGTAGAATCGTAGCTGAAATGCTGGTCTGTAAGGGACTACTGCTGCTTTAGATCGATGCGTGGAGAGAAGAACGGGAATCAATTCCT
This sequence comes from Gobiocypris rarus, assembly GCA_023029165.1. Classification (NCBI taxonomy): domain Eukaryota; kingdom Metazoa; phylum Chordata; class Actinopteri; order Cypriniformes; family Gobionidae; genus Gobiocypris; species Gobiocypris rarus. Next base: position 8,206,827 of record CM040913.1, on the reverse strand, counting down.
TCATGATGTTGCAATTCAAAAGGTGGGTGTCAGCACGGGGGGGCATTTTGAGACATTGCCCTCCAATGTTTCCTTCATTAAGCAATGGCAGTGCTCCCAAAGCCCAAAGGAGATGATGAAATGGTCCAGTCGGAGTGTGTAGTGGCCAATTTCACTCTTAACAGATATACGGTTTCAGAGCGCTACACTGCATTTGTTTGGCCAAATTCTAATAGGTTTGAACATGCATATCTGAATATTAGGTTGAATTTACCCTTCAGAAATAGTATAGGCTTATATTTTATAACAGTTGTCTTACCGTGGGGGTGCCCAGTCGTGTCGAGTGCAGTCTAAAAGGGTGCCCACATATGTCTTGTTCCTCCAGGTGACATTTACAACCAGCATACCTGAAGAAAAGACATCAACATAGGAAATAAGACCTCAACTACTGAAACACATGAATGATTGCACCTTTTAGTGAGCTGTGTCATCTGTTTAACAGATCACCAATAGGATGCCGGACAAGACAAAACTACAGCGGATATCCCCTCCAGTCAAATATCTAATTGGGGATCTGGGATTAGATGCAATGACTGCAATAAATATTACGCCCATGTGCGAGATTAGACCGATCCGTTAGACTAGTTGGCAAAAAGATAAATGATTGCTTGTTGGCACAGATTTTACATTCCTCAGCACAGATGTCCAAATCTAGAACACCTCCTGTATAAAGACAACGGGAACAGCAGGGTGCACAAGAAGCTATTAGTATGCAGGGGGAAGTAAAGAATAAGAGAGAAGTGGGGGGAGGGACACTGGTCTGACATTGCTGTATATGTTTTGTGTTTGTTTTGGACTGGAATCAGCTGAGGTATATGAAAAGATTCCAGTGTGCCCAGATGTGTCAACATCATTCTCAGCTTCCTGCAGGTTGTGTGCCATCTGCTTGACATTTAGCACAACAAAAAACAGACATTGAGAGATACAGCATGCCAAAAGAGTGACAGGAGATTAGCCTACACTTACTGAACCTCATTTGTTAACACCAGGTGGCGGCAGCTATCATTTTTTAAGCATGTTGCATCACATCAAGTGCCTGGAATATGGTGCACACCTCTGCGACTCCCCACACACTAAGCAATTCCACCTCGCACACACAACAAATCAAGGATCTGACCTTCCCTACCACCACACAAAATTGATCTACAGTGCTTTTGAGGGCTGTCTCTGCAACCTCTCATTGTGACTGACAACGCACACAAGAGATATCTGTTTGATTTCAAGCTGCAAGGCGCTATTCACAATGGGGCATCAATTGCCCGCTTCTAAAACAGCTTATCAAGAGGTGCCAGGCAATAAAAATTTCACACTGCAGTCGACTGCAAAGGGAGACAAAAACCGTCCATGTGTTTAGTTCTGCCTTTCACGCTGCGTTTCCTTGACAACTGGCAACTGCGAGCAGCCACTGCAACGGTGCTCGTTCCATCTCAATGACACAAGTGGGGAAATTGAGCAGAATACTTGAATCATGTCTCCAAATGGGAAACGTCGATAATTGGCCTTTTGTATGAGACTAAAAAAAAATTCCACTACATCTGCTAACAATTAGCATGACATCAGCTGTTGTTGGAATGGCAAGCGTTACCAATGAAACTGGACCACCGGCGGGGCAAGGTGAACGGCAGTGTTAGCCAACCTGCCAATTCAATGTCATTCTCCCAAACGTATAATGTTATTTCTAAAGGCTTCATTCCAGCACCCTATAAAAAGGAAGCAACGATTGGAACCCAGTCTGATTCTTTCAGTTTCAGAGCCTCATTAAAACACACTCAAACAATCCAGTACAGTACAGGCTGAGAAACAGGTGTGTACTCACGTCCAGAAATAATAGAGAGTACCATGACACAGGTGTGCCACACAGCCAAAGGGAAAACACTGACGTACAGAGAATAAGTGTGTGTGTATGTAACTCGCATTCCCTGCCAGGGACCTCTACGTGTCAGCAAGTCTCTTGACGAAACCTGAGCGCTAGTCGTCAGCTTTGAAGCGACATTTGCACCCTTGCACCGGAGACCTTTACTGCAGACTACTTTAGTTTTTATAAGCTAAGGGAGAGAGAGTGCAGCCACCAGCTCACACAATGTCTGCTGTATAACTGCAGGTGTGGCTGCACATTCTCCCGCATGGCTCATATTTCCACAGTAGGTGCTTAATTCTGTAAATGGAAGCCCTGACCTGCTCATGTGAGACCTGCAAATGTTTACCAAATACAAACGCTCTTCCTGCAAACACAGAGCATGTTTAGTGTTTGGGTTTTTTTTCTTTTGGCAACCAAAATTTTCGAAGAAATGGTTCTATTGTAACCATAAACTAACACTTTCAAGATGTTGGTTTTTGTGTGAAAACACAAAAATTACCAGTGCAGAGCGCTCTCTAAGTGTCATTTTTAGATTTTATTTATACAACCAATAATATTTTGTATATTTTTTTATAACCACAGGACGACCAAATGGTGGCATTTTTGCAACCTTTTTTCCCAGCTGGTTAATTTTGTTGTCTAGATCAGACCCTATTCCTCAACTGGGATCGTGCAGAGCCTCTGAAGCCCTTCCTTTGAAACGGCACTGATTTGGACAGTCAACCGTTGGTCCCCATTGAAGTCCATGATGTGGAGAAAAAACCTGCGATATCTTCCTCAAAAAACGTAATTTCTTTTCAAATGAAGAAAGAAAGACAGGAACATGGATGAGATGGGGGTGAGTAAAATATCAGGAAATTTTCCCTTGAAGTGAACTAATCCTTTAATAAGAGTAGAATATTTAAAATGTCCCTATCCTAATGAGGTTTCTGCACATTACTGTTGTTAATAAAAGTTCATTTTATCAGCATATCAATTCAAGCTCAGCGCTTCACTGTTAAATATCCAATAAAAAACATGTACTATAATTAGTAACTGCACTTGTTAACAAAACAATAGTAATTTAATGATTAAATTAACTTTATGATACATTTTCCTCCCATCTGCAGAACTCTCTCAAACGTTTGTCTTGAGCCATGTACCGTATCTTTACGTTCCCAGAATATTGCGTATGCTTTGTCAAGAAAACAGACTATAACACACTGGCTTCAGCAATCAAGTGTTAAAATAACAATCCCTTACTTCACAGAACATAACATAGTAAAAACCTCCCCACACCCCACGTCTTCATTCATCTGTAATTAGTCACAGATAACCTGTAAATCATCTTAGAGTTCTCTCAGGTTTGGTCTCAGACAGATTAAGACAGCGCTCCTAATTGTGAAGATTAAGGCAAGCGAGGCGCTGAGAACTGGGGGTTGGAGGGCTATAAACAATGAGATGTAAAACTCAACCTTGTTTCCATCTGCTCATGAAGCAGCCGTTTATTCACTCTCGAAAGCCGCCCAATCATTAACCGAGCTGTAACTCTCTCTCCCTCTCTCTGGGGAAGGCAGCCTCAGGCAGTTGGTTCCACTTATCTGCTGAATTCTTTCAACGTTACACATTTCCCTCCTCTCTATGCCAGTTAAATCTTATGCAATCTGCAACTCTACAAATGTTATCTGCATGGATCGACAAACTAGAGTATATATCTTAATGCCACTTTGTATGCAACAAACCATGGCTCTAAACAGAGCAGTTAAAACAAGACTCTTTAAGATGATTTGACGTGACCGATTAAGCGGCATGTCATTGTTTGTTGATATTGCAAAAAGCTTGTCCAAACTCTCACTGTACGCCTCTTAACCTGGTGAAATTTCGCAAAGAGGATGAATCATTACAAGTCTGTGGATCACGGAAAACGTGAAGCCAAACAAGCCCCATTGTGCTCGCCTTGGCTGTTTTTCCCACTGGCGTGCGGGGCTCTCAATGGCTGTTTTGCATACCTCTATGCTGTCTAGTTGCCAAGAGAAGCAAATTGGTGTGCCAGACAAGTCCAAACTTAGACTAGAGGCTCATTCTGTGGGCTAAGAGAAGAGCTTGCTGTCTCACCGAGTTAAGAAACAGACACTAAAAAGCCCTGAGTGATCGACGGCAGTCGACTGAAGGCTCTTGTTTGTTTTCACATTTGTTTGAAGGGCAGGTAGCACTTTTACATACAACCACAAGCTATATTAAGTGAAACTGACAAGGGGAATTGACAGCTTTGGTATAAATGTAGAAAAACAACCTTTATGCCTGAAGAATCCCATGATCAAATGGATGGAAAAAAGCAGTAGAGGGAAAACAAACATGTTGAATTGAGAGGCTAGGACTACTCTCTTTGGGTAAGTCTATAAGTTAAGCTTGGTGGTGACTGAAAGAATGGAAGTCTGATCCCACCACCCCCCCTTCATCCAAAGAGGAGTGCACTTGTCATCTTATATCCCATTTCCACCCTGCGTCTTTGCCTCCAAGCAATAAAGGGGTCATCGCCATTGCTGTGGGCCCCTTAGTTCAACCTACCCCAATGGCCCCATCAAAGAGAATCTTATTGGCAACAAAGAACTGACAAGCCCGAAGAAGAAGAGGGGGAAACAAAGGGGCCCTCACCGCCTGGGTCACCCGTCTAATTCCTCTCGCATGAGGTTCATTAATGAGCAAGCATGGTCCCGGTAATCTGTCCCTACGTCCCGCTAGGTTTGGCTAGGGGGCAAGGAGGTGGTCCCCTGGCATTGACCCAGCACCTCCTTTCCCATTCTCTTTAAACTCATCATTCTCCATAGCCCCGGCTGAAGGTCAAATGGACAGAAACGGCGGAAAAGGGCATCTACAGTCACTCAAGAGCGCTCAAGCTCGAGGTGTCCATATTCAGTATGTTTCAGAAGTAATTGTCTCTGATGATTTTTTTAAAAGGAAGAAATGTATACATTTTTTATTACTATTAAAATATTATTATTATTATTGTATTATTATCATCATCATCATCAGGACCCACAAATATTCCCCCACTGCATTATTATACATTATAGTCGCTTAATGTAGTAATGTCATTGAAAACCTCACGCATTACTTCAATGCAGGCAGGATTCTCTCCCGGTGCTCGCTATATCCCGCCTCTCCCGCTATTAATGCAATATACATATAGGAATAAACCATCTAAAACGCTTTGAATAATCACACTACTAAAACTAAATGTGATCTGGTGTAGAGGTCTGCGTGGGATTGGATTTTTTTCCGGTCCCGTCCCCGCTTAAAATTCACTGTGTTCACCCGCTTACCGAATTATTTTCTTCCCGACCTGATGGACCACGCTAAATTTAGACCTTGTTTCCAGATTTAATTTCCACATAAAGAAAGAGAGTGACTGGGATAACAAATATAAAATGAATATTGTACTATACAATAATTGTTATTTTTGTCTTATGCTGTCAACACCGTAAAAAATCGGCTAAATCAAATACGTCATCGGTCACTCAAAATTGTAAGCCAAAAATGCTAATAAATGAAATCTATAGCTATAGCTACTGCAAAATGAAAAAAATGTTTAACACCCATGCAAGACCAGTGATGACCAAAATCTGAGGACAAAGGCTGAATGTTCTCTCGTGGATGGGATGCGAAGAACATATATTGCCAGGTTCAGGGCAGGGAACATGGAACTGAATGAACACCACCATTGAAGTTTTGTTCACTTTAAGTTCAAGCGCGGATACGCTGTTGTCAAAGGATGTCGGGAGTGGCCGGGCTATTTTCAGACCGCCCTCTCCCATCCAAAGTACACCAGAGTTACCGACCACTACCATCTTTGATTTGGACATTTACTCCCACGCCGCAAGAAAACTGATCGGGTCAGACCTCTAGATCTGGTGATTTAAATGTTGTTCGTCATATAAAGCCATCGTGTCTCTTCAGAAGATTGGGATTAGACACTCGCTACACACTTTTTGATGCCTTAATGACATTTTAGAGGAATGTACTTTAAATGGAGGGACAGAAATATCTCAGGTTTCATAAAAATTATAAATACATTGAATTGAGCCTTGGATAAAACTCTATATTGCTAATCCTATCATCGCATTTTTATATTGCGATAGCAATGTATAATTTCACCCCTAATCAAACCACTTAAGAAGATGCTAATAAAAGAAACACAAATTTCCTGTTTGACATCTGTTTTTGCACGAGACTAGCGCAGGAACAATCAGAATTGGTTATCAAAGAGCTGAGGTTGTTGACATGCTCGCTCGGGTGGCTGCCTCGACTGATTATCCGGGTCACATGACCGAGGTGAGCGGGTCTCTTGAGGGAGGGGACGTGGAGGGCCCTTCTTTTGTAATATCCAGACGAGTGATTTAGCACAGCTGAGTAACTTGTGCTCAGCAGAGGGGTGAGAACGCTCCCTTCCCCCCAGACATCCATCCTCAGCGCTTCTTCCCGGAGTATGACGAAGGGTTGCCAGGTGCCATTTATAAACCCTTGAGTAAAGCGGGAGGATGGATATCTTGACACTGTGAAAGGTACACGAACACAACTTGCATTCAAACCTGGAAAATAAACAATGACTTCCGCCTGTACACTTTCGTATGACTGAAGAGAGCTCTGAGGAAGTAACGTCAACACTAGGGCAGTGATGACACATGAGATTGCGTTCAAGAGAACGAGACGAGATTTGTGCACAGTATTTTTAAGAAATCCTCAATGACAAAATTCATGACTGGAATGGTCTGCAGGTGCTATCAGCTCGTAATGAATGTCATTGCAGTACTTTCTGAGTATGAATTATCAAACAACTCAACTGACTGGCTTCTCTCCTGTATGATTTCACATGAGTCTCTTCAGATCTTACTGTACGTGATTTAAGAGCTTCCAGAACATTGACTGAGGCTGTGGGTGGCCTCCTAATCGAACAAAAACAGTATAAATAACCCTTTTTGGGAACACTTTAGTATACGCGATCACAAGTACTCTGTGTATAGGAAGCTGCGGCGATGAGTGCACATTCTAGATAAGACATTTATCAGACACAATACCAGCATTTCTGTAGTACCTGTAGTACTGAGTATATTCAGTAGCCACTAATAGGCTCAGCTTATAGTCGCTTCTGTGTTTATCTAAGCGCAGGGCACCAGACTGTAGCTGAATATATACTAGTGTCTGTGAATATTAAACTGCAAAATACTATTTAAATATTAATAATGCATGTTCTGCGTCTCTGTGTGAATGAATGATGCAGGCGCGCGGATTCATTTGCAGCTCACGCACGCGCACACACGCATGCACACGTGACACTCGTTATCTTTTTAGCCTCTGCCGTGTCACTTTGTGAGGACATGAACACATGAACTTCATCTCCAGAGCCGCTCTGAGAGTCACATCATGAGCATTTACCGTTTCATCTGAAAAACTATCGTCATAATATCATAAACACACAGACACTCAAAGGTCTTAACGGCAACACGTCAAAATAAAAGTTCCGTTTAGCTTGAAGAAATTGGCAGAAATATAGTTGGCTACTGCTGTACAGTAGATTTAGGTAAGTCTCCATGTAATACTAATACTACTGCTAATAATTTAGTAGGTGTGCCTAGAGGGTTGCTTGTTTTTCATGTATCATTCACTAACAATGATTATCATCATAAATAATAAACTCATTGAATTTATTAAAAACAGTTTTTTTATATAATAATTAAATAAAATAAAAAACATTTTGCTGTGGTACCGAAATTGGTACAGAGAACTGTAACGTTTTTATGGCATTGGTCCCGACAGCTTGAATTTTGGTATCGTGACATGCCTACATTGAAGCGACCGTTCTCCAACTGAATTTTTATTTCTATAAAAAAAGCAAAACGACAGTGAACGATGTAATGTAAAGGTATCGGTGGAATATTCAATGCTAATTTCACCGTCACGCTCCGTCATGGAGATATCACGAGACGAGAAATCTCGTCACATTTTAATCTCACACGGTACGAGATCTCGTCACAGCCCTAGTCAACACCCTTGAGGTCGTTTTTTTACTAGTGTGTCTTCATCGGCTTTGGATATTCAGCTTGCAAAGGCCAGAAGAGAAACGCATCTGGTCGCTGTTGTCCAATATTGACAACCTGCCGAGCGCTGACAGAAACCGAGAAAGCTGGGCTGGATCCCGCTGCGAAATGCAAGAGCTGTTAGACGAGGAGGAGAAAGACTTTGATGGAAGATCTGAGGAAAAAAGGAAGGGACAAAAAGGGAAGTGTGGAACAAAACCAAAAGCAGAGCGAGACCTAAAGCTTGACCACAAGCCGAGAAAGAAAAAGACAGGCAAGATCTGGCATTCGGTATGCGCTTGGCACGGCGAGGTCCGTCTGACTGACAGAGAAAAGAAAGAGACAAGAGATACTAAGAAAAGGAATGAATACCACACTCTCCAGGGCAAACATGACATCCCAACAGGGCTCTTTGTGCGTTTTCCAGACCGGCTTGCCTGAGCCGACATCCACATGTCAAGTGTCTGTCTTCATTACATTCTTTCGGAAAAGGGGACAATAGCCACGCCACTAGACTTCTGCTCTGGATTTGGACAGCTCCACCTTGTTTATGACAGCCACGCCGGTTGGAGAGATGGAAGCGTGCCATCAAGAGAAACAGCTTTCAGACAGCTCCAAGGACCTCCTCGCAGCAGAGTAAACAACCTCTAATTGTTTGGAAAGGTCTGGCGGTTCTCCAGAACAACATTTGTCTTATCTCCTTCACCATTTTTCTTTTAAAGACCTGCTTTAATAGGGCTCCAAACAAACAAAAAAATCAATTAAGGAGCCATTGGCTCCTATAAGGGAAAAAAATAGGCGCCAAATTATTTTTGTTAAAGTGGTGGTTGATTGTGACTTCACTTTTCTAACTGTAGTGAGTGTGTAATGTTGCTGTCTGAGCATAAACAACATCGGCAAAGTTATGACACTCAAAGTTCAAAGAAAATAGAGATATTTTCTTTTAAAGAAATCGCTTTTTAAGGACTACAACATCACCAACCCTGAAATTTACATAAACCCCGCCTCGGGAACACACAACAAAGGTGGTGAGATCATCATGACAGAATATGCTAATCGAAGACTTGAGCTGCTAACATGAGCTCTTGAAGCTCCGCCCCTTGATCAGCAGCTCATTTGCATTTAAAGGGACACACACAGAAACGGCAAATTTTTGCTCACCCTCAAAAAGTGACAATTTTAATATGCTATAAAAAATTATCTGGTGTATTTTGAGCTAAAAGTTCATCAGAGGACAGAGACTTATTTTACATATTGTAAAAAGGGGAAATCAACCACCCCTTTAAGTGCCACAAAAAATAAATGGGTTTTAATTTTGTCATGTGTTACCACGCCTGCCCTCCTTTTACAGCATCAGCATTTTCACCCATCTTGTGGATGTCCTGGGCACTAAGGCAAATTGCTTTTCCAACTTCAACTACATCGTCACAATGAATCGTTCTTTACACAGAATCTGAACCAGTGTCCCAGACCATTGAGTATAGTTTGGTGAAAGCCAGTTCTTCACATGCAATTATATGGGTGGTGTTGTTTAATTTTTAGCTCCTTCCATTCCTATATGGACAACAGGTTAAGTAAAAACATAAGGATTAGTGCATGATATAGTGATATGCACTGAATATATTTAGCTAAATAGCAATGATTATGAGCACTGAATGTCTTTTCTGAGGTAAATTTGATGTTACATGATATAATACACAAGCTCTTTCACAGGTGGAAATGCTGATCGATCTGTCAGGACACATTAAAGAGCGACAAAACCACATTTTATTGCTTGTATTTCATGATAAAATGAACCAACACATTAAAAGGTGACAGTTAAGCAAAGATCTTACTGCGATTATGGATGCTGCGCAACAAATAACATTTGTTTTAGTCAAAGCCCTGTTTATATTCCACCTTTATTTCTGGAAAATAACGTTTTGTGGTTTTGTGCTCATGCATTTGAACATGCATTCAAGACTGTTATGGCTGCCAGCCAATAAAAAGAGAGAATCTGCTCGAAGATATCGCCACAAAGGACAGTATGCGTGTGTAGAGGTTTGCCACCCAGAGTCAGGCATCGGAACAACTCTGGCCTGGCAAACACTCCGGTAGTTTCGCCAAAGCCAAGCTAACGTCGCGCCAGCCCACCACAGAGATGTTTATCCGGAGAGGAACTACAGGAGCCATAAAGCTCTGGAAGACTTGAGGCTGACATTTCAGAGTCAGCAGGTGGGGTCGGCAAGAGACGAGGCTCTTGGCGTAGACAAGCGTGTCTTGCAAAACGTCACTTTCTATGAGCTCCCTCTTTTTTCCCTCTCCATGAACCCCCATTATTCGCTCTGGTTTTGACGAGCTGTCACTGTCTGATAGAGGAGGGTTCAGGTTGCCAGGTCCATCTCCTCATGCTGACAGCCCAGGAGGAGGTGATCTTTGATCCACGCGCTTCTCTGTAAACACTGCAGTCCCAAAGGTCAGCATTTGGTAGTCAAATTACACAGCAAAGAGGAGGTTCAGCCTTTAGGTGCAATTGAACATGACTTTAGTTAAACAGAACGCAACATTCTGGACGAGAATCACATACATATGCAGGAATAATTCATGCGCCAGTGATGCAGAAAAACTAGCCGGCTGTGCACGTAAATTTCTATAAACCGGTGTGATTTATCCTGAATGCTAATACCAACAACTACAAGAGCTGTCAATTTTAATTCCTAAACATTCACCACAAAAAGCCATTACTGATTCTTGCTGAATGAGATATCATTAATGAGAACTAAATGAAAATAAACAGCAACTCCATTAGGATGCTTGCACCATCAGTGCTCGAGGCCAAACTAGAGTTATCGGAAATAACAATAAAAACTAGGCTAACATTACTGAAAGAAGTCTAAATTAAACTAAAATACAACTGACTAAATAAAAAATAAATAATGACCGTGTTTTTTTTCTCTCTCTTTAGATTAGTGTCAGGGATGGAAATTAGCACCCGCCACCAGCCAAATGCAGGGGTTTCTGTGTTGTGGCGGGTAAACTCGCGTCACCTACCGGCCACCGTGGCAGGTAAATAAAAATAGCATACTGTTTCACCAGCAGTACGGTGTCGATCGATTCTTAGATGCATCGTGATGCGGACATGGACGATTCTGAATCTATTCACAAATGTTTAAAAAAATCGATTTTCTACACGTTGATTGATACCGTGATGTTGACGGAAAGCAAAAGGCACAACTCGGCATTTTGTTCACATATTTTTGTTTTAAGATGAAAATTTGACAGGCTTGTGCTGCAGTTCAATGGAGTTATACGGCGGTTTTGCCTCCAAGGCTCCGCGGCAGTTCCTCACGTGATTGAAAACTATGAATTGATAGCCAATGCACACACACGGTCCGTGTAAAATTGCTTATTTCTCTGGATTTAAACATTTTTGGAAACATTTAAGATAACGCAAGCTCAAGTCAACAAAATATATAACACTGTTCTAGTGTCTTTTGGATATTGTAATCCTAAAATCTTACATATTGTGCCTTTAGCTACATTAGTTATGAAGTAACAATGACCAATACTTATATATCTCATTATATATATAACAAGGACATTGTATTTTTATAAATTAACATGCAGTAAAAGTATGCTCATTGTTAGTTCATGTTAGCTAATGTTACCAATTGTAAAGAATTTCCATTAGAATGATACCAAACCGGACACATTTTAAAAGCATAATGCAAATATGAAAAGCTATGACGCTCTTGCCTCGTATGAACTTCATAAACACCGCACTAGTTTTATTTAAGCCACAGTAGATGCGATGGACCAATAACCCAGAAGCCCATCCATTACACAACTCTCCACAGAGCTCATGGAGCCTCCGGGCATCTAAACAGAGACGACTCTAACAACTCCGCAGCCTCCGACTGCAAGGCATGCTGGTCTGGCTGTTATTGCTCATTCCCGTGACCCTCTCCGGAGGCGCATTCAGACTTTCCTCTGGATTATTTTCTGCATTTGTCAAATGGAGGCTGTGCCATGAGACCTCAGCGCGAGAGGCACTGAATCATTAGGACCGGAGGTACAGCGAGACGGATGGAGATGCGAAGAGACCGGGGAAGACGGGAAGCATTCGATGTGGTGTGAACTAGTGCTAATGGAGCTAATGGAACGAGTGGGCGAAGGTGAGCGTACGAGCTGAGCGGCACCTTTTGACCTTGCATGACATTTACAGCGATTCTGCATGATCGCTACATGCCCGGCTGTTCAAATAACAGCCAGTGTTATTGACGCCCCTAAAACAGAACCTGAATTTGCCTATAAATGCCCGCTAGTCTATAAAATATAAAACTCGCCCGGGGGGAAGTGTTTGACAGCAACTTCCACAGAAATCAACATGCATATGAACTTCAGAGAACCGAGGAAGGGAAAACAGAGAGAATCAGCTTTATCAAACAGCAAATGTCTGGGTTTTGTTTGTTTGCAGCACAAACACAAGCAGGCGGCTAATGTCTAACAGTCCTGACGCTTAAATCCAAACCACTTGGCACAGGTCCTAGATGAAAAACATCAGTTTTTATGGGAGAAAAAGCATTGCGTAATAAGGCAAACAGCAGCGTTTCTGTCAGTCACCTGCACAGGCTCAATCCAAGCTGGAATTAATGTCCAGGGAGCAAAACAAAGCAAATATAAGCATGTTCTCTCTAGTGTGCACTTTTCTAGATGACTAACAAGTGCCAAACAGGCTTGATTATTTATATATACACACACAATATGCTGCGAACATTCCTTTTTTTTTGTTTAAAGATAACACGTAACAATGTTTTTTTTAACGTATTATACATCTATTTATCATAAAAGTGCATCTATCCATCATGAAAGTGCATCTCTCCATCATATAAGTGCATCTATCAATCATAAAAGTGCATCTATCCATCATAAAAGTGCATCTATCCATCACAAAAGTGCATCTATCCATCATAAAAGTGCATCTATCCATCATAAAAGTGCATCTATCCATCATAAAAGTGAATCTATCCATCACGAAAGTGCATCTATCCATCATAAAAGTGCATCTATCCATCATAAAAGTGCATCTATCCATCATAAAAGTGCATCTATCCATCACGAAAGTGCATCTATCAATCATAAAAGTGCATCTATCCATCATAAAAGTGCATCTATCCATCACAAAAGTGCATCTATCCATCATAAAAGTGCATCTATCCATCATAAAAGTGCATCTATCCATCATAAAAGTGCATCTATCCATCATAAAAGTGCATCTATCCATCACGAAAGTGCATCTATCAATCATAAAACTGCATCTATCCATCATAAGTGCATCTATCCGTCATAAAAGTGCATCCATCCATCATAAAAGTGCATCCATCCATCATTAAAGTGCATCCATCCATCATTAAAGTGCATCCATCCACAATAAAAGTGCATCTAGCCATCATTAAAGTGCATCTATCCATCATTAAAGTACTTCCATCCACAATAAAAGTGCATCTATCCATCATTAAAAGTGCATCCATCCATCATTAAAGTGCATCCATCCATCATAAAAGTGCATCCATCCATCATTAAAGTGCATCCATCCACAATAAAAGTGCATCTAGCCATCATTAAAGTGCATCTATCCATCATTAAAGTGCATCCATCCACAATAAAAGTGCATCTAATCTATCCATCATTAAAGTACTTCCATCCATCATTAAAGTGTTTTATTCTCCAGGGGGTTAATACAGGCCTTCTGATAACAGCAATTAAATGTTTAACTGACAGCTTGTAACATCCATCTGGCTCCCGCCCTTACCGTCCTCAGTTTCCTGCCAGACGATGCCCTCCAGGTTGACGCTGGTTCCCGGTTCACAAGGACCCAGACATTCCGGCTCGGTGGCCAGAGCCACGTCAGAGGTGTTGACGGCCACGGAGCGCGTGCGAACCATGATCTGCTCGCACGAGGAGGAGATGTCGCTGTTGCTGACGGGTGCGAGGAGGTGGAGCGGTGGTGGTGCCGGCGTGGACACCGGAGACTCCATCTGTGGAGAGATTTCAGAATGGACTCGGTTAGCTGGTGATGACCACGCCATCATAGGACCGAAACAAAACACAGTTTGTAAACCTGCTAGAGGAAACACACCGGGTGCAGGACCATTTTAAAGTATTAAATTATGAATGGTGATTAATAACCCCTAATGTGAGATGCCCAACAAACCAACCTGAAACCTCCTATTGCTCCCAGATTTTGGAGCAACTTGGAGCAACACTTTAAAATATATAATTTAATGTACAATACATATTTTTAGTTACATTAACCATCAGTTGTAATATTGGTGAATATATATATATATATAAAAAATATTTTGTCACGAATATAAACAATATTTTATAAGACTACTTATGTGCATTATCTGACAGCAGTATTAGGACGTTTGTAGGTCTATGATTAATAATTATTGATTTCAAATAAGGTAAAAGGAATAAAACAAGGCCAAGTAACACTATTACAGTGGGTATAAACAGACAGCTATGAAAGCACAAGCTGACATTACACTCAATGTCAAACCTCTAAGGTCAATTATAGCAATTATCAAACTGACACGGGTGAAGTGTGTGAGCACAGTACAGAGAGCCTGGGCTGATTTAACCTTAATGCCAAGAACCATTAGCGCTCTGTGATTATTACTCAAGGCCAACGATGCTTAAGCGCACGGGTTCATAATGAGCCGCCGCGTGCCATTCGGTTTCACAAACAAATTCAGCACTAGACACAGGAACTGATTTGATAAATCTTATTATGGGCTATTGCTGAATTGAATTAAAGCTTTTTGGTGGGTGACAAAGAATTAAAAGCTGAAGCTCTGAGATAAATATGTCAGTTTCATTCAAAACAGACCTTAAACTACTCCTCAGTAATTAGCCCAAAGCTCTGATGGTGTGGCGTGCTCTTGGATTCGCTCGAGAATCAATTAGTTCATCTGGGATCAAGGGTCCGGCTGACTTTCTGACCAAACAATGTCTTTTATAGACCAATCACGCAGCAGATCAGACCAAATAAAAAACAAGGGCCGCCTTTTACAAGATGTAAAATAAGTCTCAGATGTGCCCAGAGTGTGTGTGAGGTTTTAGCTCAAAATACCCTGCAGAGCATGATTATAGCATGGTAAAATTGTACTTGTTTGGGTTGCGCAAAAACACAGTTTTTGTGTATGTCCCTTTAAATGCAAATGAGCTGCTGCTCAGGGCCTGTTCTGTCCAGAAGAGGGCAGAGCTTCAAGAGCTCATACAACGACAAAAACAACAACATGTTCGGACTCAACTCGGACAATAATGCCCACAGAGGCAGAGAATAAATGCTGTATGGAGGTAGATCAGATCAGATAGCACGTGAAGGCAGCATAAATCATGGTGAATGTTGGTGATTTGTGGCTCATGGCTCAATGTTTCTCCTGGTCTCCACGTCAGCTCTGTTTGATCTGATATCTGTGGTTTATAACAGAGTTCTGCGCCGAACGCTTCCACTAGACTGCGCAAATAAATGAGCTGCTGCTCCCTGCCTGTCTTGTCAAGAAGAGGGCGGAGCTTCAAGAGCTCGTGCAACAACAACAAGGTATCAGAAACTAACAGTGTTCAGTTCCAACTGGACTCGGACAATAATGCCCACAGAGCCAGAGAATAAATGCTTAGTAGTTAGTTTAGTTTAATTATGATTATGACTTATGTTGTCATCTTGCTTTTATCTACTATTAGTACAAGCCTGTCGTAGTGGACCCCGTCCGAATGATGGCCAAAACTTTACTGACGAGTTTTATGAAGTTTATTGTTCATCACACAAAAGATGATTTTGAGAGTCTGTTTTCACTCCAGAAAATCACTGTAATGCTGCGTTCACACAGAATGTGAATAGAGCCTCTGGAGTGTTAAGTGATGTTAAGTGAATGTAAAAACGTTTGGATGTCCTGCGGCGCGAAGGACGCAATTTTGTCTCATTTGTGTGCTCGGTTCGCAATACGCGAGTTACGCACGAGTGGTGCTTTTTGTGCATTCACGTGTTTGAAGCGAATTCCCGTCTGACGCTCGAGTTGAAAAATCTGAACTTTGCCGTCTGTCCGTGCCACGTTAACCAATCAGGAGCCTGCTTGCTGCTCTGACGTGAAGTGATGGATGAGAAACCCTGAGTAATTTAAAAATACTACTGTTATTGTGTCACAAAATGACTTTTCCAGGAAAGAATATTGTTGATTAAAGCTCAAATCTGTGGTTTATTTAGAAATGGTATCTGGCGTTTTCAGAGTTGTGAGATCCAGTCGATCAGCGGCGCTCAGCGCTCATTAACCCCGGCGAGAACAGCCTTTCCTCGGCTAGCCCTTCTGACATGTGCCGCTGGCTCTGACGTCTCTGTAGTGGTTAAACATGAGATAGTTTAAGTTTCATAAATGTATCTTTTTGGCTATTTTACTTTATCGTTGTAGCCTACTAACTTAGCGATGACTTTATTTGTCTGAACTGTTGTCATTGACTGAAAAGGTAAGATTACCTTTTACTTGTACTTTTATCATTACTATTATTGATCACTCCTGGAGCGATTTTATCCGTTGACGAAAATGACAGTAGATTTTCCTTATATTTTTGTCATTCAGAACTGTTTTTTATTTAGTTATTGTCTCATTTTTGTCAGTGAAAAAAGGTTGTTTGACAAAAATAACGAAAATGACTCGTCAACTAAATTAATACTAGTTATTTTTGGTTATTTACGTTTTAAATCAGGATACTTATCCGGTCGGATTCTTTCACTTGCCCCTTCAAAAAAATCCCCTTGCCCTGGACGAACATTAGCGTCGATCGCTGTAGAAGAATCGGAGAGAGCTGAATTGAAGAGGACAGAAGCAAGATGTGTGTGGATGTTAACGAGGGACGACTGGAGAAACATTTGTTGCCATCGTGACTCACAGCTTGTTCTCCGAGCAGCTCCAGGCTGAACCGAGGCTGTAATTGATAAAGCAGCTGGCGTTCGCAATGCCAAGGTCATGCATTTGATTCCCAGGGAATGCATGAACTGATTAAAATGATCGCAATGCAAGTTGCTTTGGAGAAGAGTACCAGCCAAACGCATTAATATAAATGAAGATGTTTGAACAAACCAGTCATGCAAACATCAGTTTGAATGCATTTCTCTTCTCAGTGGCATCAGATTCAGCACGGCTAATTGCTCCTTAAACCATTAGCTCAACAACATCTCCCTGAATCAACACTGCCGGCCTTGTACAGCGTTCACAGTGTCTCCCTTCCCCAGCGAGCGCTGTGAATTTACAGTCTTGTTACTAAAGATTTCACAAGACCACAGTGTTTGCGAGGCAACAGCAGAGTCACGCACTCCAGAGCCGATCCGGACATGAAACTGCAGGGGCACAATCGAGCCGTTTTCATTGCAACCGCTAGCACTCCTTCAGCTTGGATGCGCTTTACCGCTTTTAAGAAACTGAACACATGGCTTCAGACGGGATTACTGGAAGATTAGACTGAGGGTGTTGCGTTCAAACACCTGTCCTCTGGTATGGTGCTGTACTGTTTTGCCTAATAAAAGTGTCATGTGATGTGGACATGTGTGCTACAGGTGAATTTAGCAACACAACATTATAATGTACAGTACATGAGAAATGGATTTAAATTCTGGGATTAGCAAAACATTTCATTTAACAAAAAAGAATTGTTTATGCAATTTTGAGAAAAGCAGTATACCGATATATGATTGTCTCAACACAGCGGAGAGACCACCAAACGCAAGAGAGAAACACATGCCGCTTAACCCAAACAGCCTCTCGAGTCGCACAGCGTGAGGTGGAATGACTTGAGGGGAAAAACGCTCTGGAAACAAGAGCTAAATTAATACAGAACCTCAGAGGGAGAGACAGCGAGGTTCAACAAAAACAACGTTTGCTTCCTGGCTTGGTTTCTCATTTGTGGTCTGAAGCACACCATTAGCGGTTCTGGGCTCGTTTTCTTTTAGTTTCCCTCCAAGTTTGGCGTACACTAACCCTGCTCAGAGTCCTATTCTGCGGTTAACACAAGATTGAGTTTTTCAAACAACTGACACACCAAGCCAAAAAAATAAACTGTGCACGTTTTTTTTCCCCTCCCCAGCCATCATTTTTCTGAAAATATCATTTAAATCATCTCGAAACTACATCATAATCTGGACTGAAGACAGGCTTTACTTATCAAGTACAATTGAGTGAAACGAATACCTCTACAGGAAAGAAACACGACCTGCCTCTTCAGAACGCGATGGGCGACCCAAGCGAGAGTGACACCTGAGAGGAGAGAATGTAAAAGAACCTTTCCTTGCCAATGGAGAAGAACTAGGGGGATCCCGCTCGGCTCTGGAAGCATCAGGCAACCTTAAAACGGATAACATTTCAGCTGTGCAAATGATCTCTCCAAACCCTTCGAGGAGGACGACGAAACAAAGAAGTTTGGGAAGGAAGACTGGAGGAAAGAAATCTCACCCAGTGGTACTACAAAATTATTTAAATCAGTGGTTCACATTTTTACTTGAACCGCCAACATTTGCCCTGCCACAAGAAAGTAATACATAAAATAGTTCTTTTTGTCCTGTGTAACCTTGTATTCTAATAAACAAAGTTGTTTATGACAACAACAATTTAGATACCAGTGAAATTGCACAATTCTCAATTTTGCTACCACAGCAAAAACTTCAAGACTAAGTAAAATACAGTGGGATCAAAGTGGTGAACATGGGAAAGCCATAATGCCAGAATAAAGGCTAATAATGGCTGAATACAAACAAAACAATGAAGATTAATACTGGCAGAGGTGTGAACGGTTCACAGAGTGAGAACAAAAGAAACGTGGGGCAGTTCTCCTCGCCAGAAGTTAGACAGCAAGTGTGCGTTTACAGGCAATAAAATATTGCGTTAGCATCTTATTCGTTTTATAAAATTCATAGTTTTAGAGATAACATCCTCAGCTAATATATGAGCAGACATGTGTCTTCAGCTTCATTGTGTTTTTAAGTTTCTACAACACATCATATGTTTACATTTAAAATATATACAGTAATTAGTTTTTATATTCAAGTGTTGGCTTTTATAAATATATGTTGGTTATGTGTCTATTCAGAATGCCTTATAAGCAACAACATTTATATTTGGGGTATGTCATTTATGCCCCACTTGCCAAAATGTATACACATATTAGGCTACTGTCATTTTAAGAGCAAACACACAGATCTAATATACTGACATATTAGGCTACTGTCACTTTAAGAGCGAATGCACTGATCTAATATACTGATACACATATTAGGCTACTGTCACTTTAAGAGCGAACGCACTGATCTAATATACTGATACACATATTAGACTACTGTCACTTTAAGAGCGAATGCATGGATCTGATATACTGATACACATATTAGGCTACTGTCACTTTAAGAGCGAATGCATGGATCTGATATACCGATACACATATTAGGCTACTGTCACTTTAAGAGCGAATGCACTGATCTGATATACTGATACACATATTAGGCTACTGTCACTTTAAGAGCGATGCCACTGATCTAATATACTGATACACATATTAGGCTACTGTCACTTTAAGAGCGAATGCACTGATCTGATATACTGATACACATATTAGGCTACTGTCACTTTAAGAGCGAATGCACGGATCCAATATATTGTCTCAACTGTTTACGTTCATAATCAACTGTGTTTCTGACGACACTCGCCATGATGGGCATTATACTTATTGTCAAAGCCCTGGATCTGAATTAGGTTGAGGTCGCATGTCTCCGAAATCAAAATGTGCCTCAGCCCCCAGCTGAGGAAAATCACATCTGTTTTGAGTGTCACACATTAACTTGAACTGCATTTCCACCACAACCGTGAGCAAAACGGCGATGGAAATAACAGATGCCTCGTGCTCAGAGAGAAAAGTAACGTCTAGCCACAACAGAATGACCACAGAGGTGGGTGTGCTCGATGACTTCAATGTTACCAGGGAAAAAACCCAAGAGCGCCTGCCAAGACAAGCTGAAGCACCTTCGAGATGCGCTCTGTGGTTGAAACACGGGATATTTCTCCTGCGATAAGAACACAAACAGACATTTGGAAGCAAGAGGGAAATAAAAGCAACGGTGCTGCAATATAATAGTTTATTTAGGAGTGCATGATATTCAAATTATATTAGATTTGTTTAAAACTCTAAAATATTTTGTCAAAATATTATTTAAACAAAAATATAATATATAATACACATAAAATATAAAAAATAAATAAAACAGTAAACATTTTAAAAGCTATTTATAAGCTTTCATTTGGGAGTAAATGATATAAAAATTCAAGCCAACCTGATATTGCTTTGATTAAAATAGTCTCTAAAATATGTTTTATTATATTAAATTAACAATGTATATAAATGTTAACTTTAGTGAGCGTTAGATGATGATCAAACGAATCCAATAAAAAAAGATATATCAAAAAATAAAAACTGCAATATTGGCTGATAACCAATGGTTCCAATATATCGCTACTTTTATTAATAAAACAAACTAATATAATAAATAAAACACATAAAATATAAAATGGTAAACAATAAAATCTATCATTTTAAATGCTACAAACTTTTATTTGGGAATATTAGATTAGAATAATCTGAAAGTCTTACTTTTTTTCTGCATATTATTCGAACAATAAAATATTTATAACAAAATAAAAATGTCTAAAATATAAAACAGTAAATGCTAAAATACAAAGTTTAAGAGTGGACAAGATTAAAGTTGCAGTCATTAAAATAATGCTAATGATCAGATTATATAATTTATTTATAAATATCTTATATATATTTTATATAATAAAAAGCTATTGTTTATAAAATATTAAATAAAATATATATATATATTTTTGATTTGGTACAGATTTCATGTAACACCTTTTTAAATTACTGTTAAATGGTTGATGGTGAAATGAATCCTATTAAAATAGATAAATCAAATATTATCTGATATTGATTAATTCAATGTGCTCCAGTGTGATCAATAATAGTAATGATAAAAGTATAAGTAAAAGGGCGCTAGTAGGCTACAACGGTAAAGTTAAATAGCCTTAAAAAAAAAAGCTATGAAACTTCACTTTGCTCTCAACGATTTGGCAGACAACAAATGATAGATTCATGAGACCAAAGATCGGCCGTTAGGTCAACTCAAGACGAATTATATCTCAGGGCTAGCTGAGGAAAGGCTACTCTCGCCGGGGTTATCGACTGGATCTCACAACTCTGAAAACGACAGATATCATTTCCAAATAGGCACTCTCTTTATATTTGTTCACAATGTACCACATTACATTGTCAAATTTAAAACATTTATTATCAACATAACGTGACAATAACTTATATCTTCAGTCAATCGAAAACTTAAGCAAAATAACCTGCCATCTAGATTCTCTTTTGTAAGTGCAGTCTTCTTCACAGTTCACAACAAAACAAACAAAAGCAATAAAACAGCCATGACCATACTCTTCTCTGAACAATTAAGTGTCTTAACAAGCTACTTCAGAATAGTTGAACATATACCACACTGATAACTACTTTTTATCACCTGAGAGTGATGTCTTTTACTCGGGACATGCTGGCAGGCAACATAGGGTTCCATTCATTATGCTAAGCTAAGCTAACAGCGACCCTGCCAATCTAAAACAATGCATGCACTGAGACAAAAATGCATTGGCCCACATATCTAAATGTAGGAAAGATGTTGAATAAGCCCTATTTCTAAAAACGGTGGAGTGTTCCTTCAACGAGGAATATGGAAAGAGAACTGCTAAAATATTGCTAAAATAGCTGTGACGATCATGTCCAGCAATCTGTAGTCAAGGCAACCAAATCTGCGCTGCTCAAACCTTCAATAACTTTTTTCTTTACATTATTATACATGGAGTGAATCACCGTAGCTGTGAGACGCGTTCTTTGTAGCGTGGTTCTAGCACTCAAATTAAATGTCTAAAACCAGGGTTTTACACCACTGGATAAGATTGCATGTCTATGGCTATGAATACTCCCAACGTGCGCATAATTTTTTTTCCACGAGTTGAGTTACTTGAAAGTTTAATTCCAAATGAAGACGGAAGAGTAGTTGTATTACAGTTGTTGGTTTAACAGATGCATCTATGTTTTTGTGGTGCCTGCGGAGATTCCCTGCCATGTTAGTCGTACTGCCAGTGAGAGAAGAATATAGTACACACACATAGCAGAGCTTGCAAACTGTGGCTTTTTTGTCGACAAGGCAAACGTTGTCAACTTGTCAACATAACTCACAGGAAATCCAAAATACTTCCACACCGGCGACTTCAGTGAAAGAGGAGGCGGTTTGAGTTCTGGCGATGGGTCTGCATCTGCAGTTGCCATGCTATCATTTGAGTGGCTGTAGCTAAGTTGGAGGAGGTTGACTCGCAGCACTTTTGTTTTATTTTTCTGGGCAAGCAACCAGACACGACATGGGAGCGTGGAAGAATCGACGATTCCGTTTTTTATTTCGAAGATTAAGATTGTGACTTAATTGCAGTCGATTTCGATTGACACCCTTACTTAGCCTGGCGTGGCCATACTCAATTCTAGTCAGAATATGAGTCTGGTGCCGCTCCATTGGGCTTTGATTATGGGGCGTGTTCGAACCGAGCCAGGAAAGACCTCAATTGGATAGACCCACAACCAATCAGAGCAACGGAGCGACGCGTAACGTTAGTTGTCAAATGTCAACAGAACTCAACTGCACTGTGTTGCCAAGTCCGTGTTTTTCTCCATGTCTGCGGGTTGAAGCGACCCCAATTATGTGATTATATAAACCCAGGAATGCGAATTTTAGCAGGCAACCTTGCCAAAATAAAATATTTTGCCAACCAAACGCCATTTTTTTCCGGAGAACCCCCTGGAAAGTTATTGTTTTGGGCTATAGTTTTGAGTAGCAATTGTGCGCGACATTGCAAAAAAATGTGGCAACCCTGTCTGCACGCGCGCTGGATTAATTAACGTTACAAGAAAAAGATGAGTGTAAACGATCTTTGCCAGTATTGTAATAAAAGAATTTAAGGATACACAGAGTACTTACCAAAACGATCATCGTTTCTGAGAGAAATAGTGACGGTGAATGCATATACGAACAAGTTCTCCGTTTAGGATAAGAGCAAATTCAACCCAAAGCGCCTTTGATGACGTGGATGATTACGTTACTGTTGATCATCTGTCCATCATCGTCTAAAGCCCACCCTGACAATTTTATTGGTCCAAACAGTTTCTGTTCGGGCATAATAACTCCTCTATGGATCGAGACCAGACCGAATTGCCTGAGCAAAAAATTTTGTGGCCGGGGTTAAATTCGGCTGGCATCCAGGCTAACCCTTACTGTTAGATGACAGTAAAATTAATCCAATTAAAATAGATATATCAAATAGGTACATATCAATTTTCTGATACGGATAAATTCTGACATTTTCTAAACAACAAATCTGCAATATCTGCTGATAACGGATATGGTTCCGATATATCGCTTCTTTTATTACTTCGTAATAAAACGTCAAATCAAACGTCAAATGCCGCAAACGCAAAACATTAAAAAGAAAAACATATATCTAACTGCAACGTTAAATAGGCAAAGTAAGCAACAACCACAAAACCGCTTTAAACCATTCAATCAACAGCTTTCAGCACGTCGACAGAGTTTAACAAACGTCCCGTCATGTTTAGATGTACTTCACTCTGAGAGGCCTTACAGGTTAGCGTCGCTAATCCCAGCTATGTACACAACAGACTGGAGGGCGCAAAGAGAGAGGTGTTAGCAGACTTTAAACATCCTCTTGTCAGCCTCACATCCTGAATGAAAGAATCGTTGAGGAAAAACCTGCATTCCACTGCATGGGAAAACAAAGTCAAAGGCAGCCAATCAATGGCTGAAAAACAAACGGAGAAAGAGCCACGGCAAACCAAAACACTTTGGCACTGCCAGACAAAACACGCCGGCCATCCCATGTTGTTTCGCAGGGGCCTGTTTTCTTTAAAGGTGTCAGATTCAGGAGCACGAGGTTCAAAGTCAAAGATTAAAAAGGCCAAATGATTGGCGTAATTTGCACACTTTGCAGGTAATGTGACTAGTGTTTATTCAGCTGTTTATCCCACTCGGAAAGGCAACAAAATTCCTCCATTTCAGCATCCAGGCACTTAAACAGGCTTGCGTAGACTGAATCCGGTAATATCTCTAAGGTCATAAAACAAATGGGGCTCTAACTGCCCGGGCCTATAATTAGAGTGCAGGGGTGACTAAAAATCTGATTCATGGAAACCAAAAACTGCCTGTAATTTGAGTTCGAGTGGCCTCTGGAACCTGCTCCGCTGGCCACATTTGAGGCACTAAATTGGTACGTACAGAGATGTCAACCATTGGTCTGACCGCTGGGGGCAGCGGGAACAAAAGCGGCTTCATGCAACCATGTCACGCATGCCCAAGTGCCCAAAACGAGCATCTCACAAACATCATCAGGAGACTTAAATAAGAACAGGCATTAACTCCTACGGGTCTGCATAGTTTTGGTGCCCTTCAGAAGTTTTGACCTTTTTTCAGTTGTTTAATAAACATATTAATGACAAAAGTGTCATTACACTGTATTCAGCACAAAATGGGCTACCATAATAGGTGAGCAACATGTATGTACATGCTTGTATTTTTGAGAGCATAATGTTTGTGCAAGCTTTAAAAAAAAAAAAAAACTACATCACTGAATTAAGGCCACAAACACACAAGACTTTTGACTAATGGGTGATGTTGTGTACAGTTTTTGCTTCAAACCAATGTGAGAATCACTGTGCCTACATATTCACATAAAACGATATATTGATTTAAATTTTGTAAGACTTTTTGTTTACCAAGCCTGTATGCAAAGATGTGTGAACGATCATGAATAATGCTGTGATTTACACCTGAGAGAACTAAAGAACCACACAATGAGCCGCTTAATGAATGAGCCTTTGAGTCAGCTATGTGAGAGGGAGCTTAGAAATAATATTTTTTTGTAGTTTATTTAGAATAGTCAACAATATAAAGTGAGAGCTAAAGGCACAATGTTCTATGTGGGCCAGTAAACAGATACGCAATAATTCTTAATAATTGAAAGCCGATAACCGATATATTGGCTGATAAATCTAAATCCAGATGTTTATATAATTTGGAGAGCTTGATTACAAAAACAAAAGTCTCTGCATTAACAGCCATGTCCCAAACACACTATTATGATGTTCTCAATATAATTTGATGTAATCAATTTCGCGATTTGAATTGAATTGAATGTAGTCTATATGACAGACATGTTGCATTGAACTGTATTTTCCTTTTGGGAGTATTTTCGGAGTATTTCCAATCATATTTCAAGCAATTATTTAAACCCATTGTGGTGAAGAGTGCACATCTGAAGATTCTCAGCTGAAGGAAATAATACATTATGTATATCGGCTTTAATATATCAGACAAATGTTCTTATTGGGCTGATAACGATAACATTTAAAATGAACACATATCAGCCAATATCGATATGGTGACCAAATATATCATGCATCCCTACATTTTATGCAAGTATCTGCATTAATGTCACAAAGATCTCATTGATTTCAGCATCTGCACCAAATTGCACATTTTTGCTCAGTTTACGTCTCTGTATAAAATCAAGCTGATTTTTCCTTCATATTCTCACTGTATCAGACTATATGAGCCATAATGTATCAAACATGATACTCAAAGAACACATGCATTTAGATTTAAATGTTAAAAAAACGTTCCACTTAAAAAAAAAAAAAAGTCTGCCAGTGCCTATTATTTCATATGTCAGGCGTTATAGGTTAAAATGCTAAAAAACAAAGGGAAACCTCAAGGGAAAACAAAAACACGAGGAAAGGAAACAATTGCGAACCAAAACAGCATCTTCAAACAACGAAAGCAACAAAAATGCCTTGAACCACAAGGAAAAAAAAGTTAGAGCAAAAGAGCAAAGAGAGGAAAAAAACAACAAACGACAGCCACCGCATTAAGAGTGTCATCTAGTACACAGACCTCCCCCTCCTTCATAACCCACATTCAGAAGAGATTCACAACAGACACACGTCTCATTAAAGCCAGAGAGTATCTCAGGATGTCATCTGCCAACATACTGTACGCCTGCCTGCCTTTCCTGTAGTGCCACATTCATTTAGTTTAACAGTTGTGCTCACCTCAAAATGAGTAATCTGTCATCTCTTAGACGCCCTCATGTTGTTACAAACCCATAAAACTTAATATATATTGTGCATACCACAAAATATATTTTCAAGAATGTTTCATACAATGAAACTCATTGGAAGCAAAACAACACTGGACCTCATGGTCTTTCATTGTATGAAAGATCTAGATATAATCTGATCTGTATAAGTGGAGCGCACATAAAGCCGCCTCTCAGTCTCAAGTTCCAAAATGACTGGTTTACTGCACTTAAACGTCAGATACATACAAAATGATGTCAAAACGCCCGTCTTGGCAAGTATTCGGTTAAACACAGTTTTGGAAAGATAACATGATGTGTAACATTATATTGGATCAGTGTATTCGCTCTTAAAGTGACAGTAGCCTAATATGTGTATCAGTATATTAGATCAATGCATTCGCTCTTAAAGTGACAGTAGCCTAATATGTGTATCAGTATATTAGATCCATGCATTCACTCAAAGTGACAGTAGCCTAATATGTGTATCAGTATATTAGATCCATGCATTCACTCAAAGTGACATCAGCCGAATATGTGTATCAGTAAATTAGATCCATGCATTCACTCTTAAAGTGACAGTAGCCTAATATTTGTATCAGTATATCAGATCCATGCATTCGCTCTTAAAGTGACAGTAGCCTAATATGTGTATCAGTATATTAGATCCGTGCATTTGCTCTTAAAGTGACAGTAGTCTAACCTAAAGCTGCTTTGTTCAATTGTAGTGTTTTATTTATTTCTAGTGCCTGTAATTATTTTCTTTGTTCCTATTTAACCATTTACTTGTCTTTAGTGAGCTTGAGGGTTTATTTTTATTTATTTTACTACTTACATTAGTTAGGCTAATATTCATTTTTGATGTGATTTTTGTGATATATTTTGATCATATCGCTCACCCCTAGACGGAACTGTTAAACAGAGACTGTGAATGAATAAAGCTCGAATAACACTGTCTAAGTAAAAGTCTGACAGATCAGCCAAGCAGAAACTTTTTCAAGCGATGGTCGACCACTATAAAAAACCTAGGTAAACACAATAGTGAACTTCACAAATGAACTAGTCCTTCTTGAACCCATCTCACTTTAAATGTACAGATATCAAACGGACAAATACCCGATGTGAAATGTTGAATTTTTCTGCCTGACATCTGCTAACAGCATCCCTGTGGATTCCGGTTATCATCCTGTCAGGGTGAAGAGCAGCACTATCCACTCCATGCGGTTCGCACGCTTTATCACGACAGAAGCCTGGCTGTTGACTCGTTATGAGAGCGTGGGCTATGACAGCGAGACAAACTGACAGGTGAGCGGGACGCACTGAGCAGGAAGAGGCCGTCTGAGCCGTGTTTACCACAGAAACCTTGTTACCACACCTCAGCTACAGCAGGCAGAAACACACTGTTAGCTCTGCAGACAGACAGGCGTTATGCACAGTTAATTTGGTTCAATTGGCCACACGAGCAGAGCGCAGCGCAGGCAGAATATCAATTTTGGAAACCACGCCGAGAAGCTTGACGCTCTGCATCGATGAAAACAACGAGGGAAAAGGTTCAGACCACAAACAATGACACCATCAAATGTTACGATTGGCTCCTAACAGGCGGAGCTCGTTGCCAATCAGATCCAGCGGTTGATTGAGTGGGTGGAAGGCCAAATGGAGCCCCGTGGGAAACGGGATAAATCGCAGGGAGTTTCCTATTCATCCGACGGCCCTTAGCAACAGCCTCTCAGTGAGAACTCACCTGTTGCTAAGAGAATCGAGAGATGCACATCCTAGCAACAACTCTCTCTTTCCTGGAGGAAGAGCGAGAACAGAAAGATGCCACACGCGCAACAAAGCAATTGTGAGCGCTGAGAGAGAAAAAAAACAGGAACAAAAAAAAAGAACAGTCTGAAGGCTCGCTGCGCTTGATAAAACCACATCGTCACAAGCAATCTGCAGAAAACAAAAAAGCTCAGAATGCATCTTTTTCACACACAACAGATATGCAAGTAAGCATCTATTTACCTGTAAGAAGCCTCACTCCGGCTCAGCGTTGCGAGATGAACGTGTGTGCATGCATTGCTGTGAAAGTGTGTGCATGTGTGTGAGCATCTGCTGAGCAACCGAAAGAGAGAGCCTTGGAAAGGAAGCAAGGAGTGGTAACCTCAACAACACCTGTGTGCAGTTGCTAGCAACCAATAGTGTGTGTTTTCTGTATGTCAGCAGACACTCAGGGCTAAATATGGAGACCTGACGATGGTGAGAACAAAACCAAACAGACAGTAACACATCACTGTTACACGACCACCAAAGCACTTAAAAACAAGCACTACTACAAAAACAAGCAGTTAATAAATGAATATATTAAACACTTGGTATATAATTGTATTTTATTATTATTTATTAATGTTGCTATTTGTTTCCAAATGTATTACACTGAATAAGATTATAAATGCAACACTTTTGTTAAGACTTTTCTATGTACACAAAAGGCCTATTATCTGTCTAGATCTGTGTTAGTGAGCACTTCTCCTATGCCGAGATAATCATGCTGTCTAATCAGCATCTTGATATGCCACATAATATGAGGTGGATGGATTATCTCAGCAAAGGAGAAGTGATATGTATCGTATCAGTATCGGCCGATATATGTTCATTAAAATGTTTTATTGTTATTGGCCCGATTAGAAAATTTGGTGGACATATTAAAGTCAAAATAAATAATGTATGATTTCCTTCAGCTGAGACACTTCAGATGTGCACTGCTCACCATGATGTGTTTGAATTGCTTAAATATGATTAATATCACTTCAAAAAGGAAAATACAGTTCAAAGCTGTCATACAGACAAAATTATAACGAGATCATAATTGTGTGTTTGGGACATTGCTTTAAATGGTGAGACTATTTTTTGTAATCATGCTCTCAAAAACAATAGAAAAATAAGGATTTAGATTTATCGGCCGATATATATCGCTATCGGCTTTCAAATACAACAAATTATCAGCCAAAATGTTCATATTAGGTAATCTCTAAAAATAAATAAATATCATGTACTGTTATCTAAACACTTTAGTATTTTACTAATTTAATAAGTAACACTTGGTGTGCTGCTATTTTTCAATAAAGTGCAAGGACTTTTCACACTAAAACTGCACCTCCAGGCTGTCGAGTTGAAAGTTGTGTTTTACAACAGCATCTGGGCTGTTAAAACAAGCAATCAAAGCAAAGCAGACCCACGCCCACACGTTTGCACCGTCACCACAAAAACATGGCTAAATATATCAGTTGCTTCTTTAAACCCACCATTTAAACTGATCCATTCAACCAACAAATGGTCAACACAAGAGTAAGTTAAGAGTGAATCTGATCTACTGAAGAGAAAACACTGATAGAAACTACAACAGAGCAGAAGTGAAAACACATGAGGCGATTAGCTTTAATCCTGGTGTCAACTCATATTTTCTTCAATCAGACGTCGTACTCTTGGTTGCTTGTAGGCTTCTCAACTTCATTGCATTGCTCCCAGTGAAACTGAACGACTTTCCGTCATTCAAAGCACCGTCAGTGTGGACACAGAGTAGAAATGTATTATTAAAACACAGCACACATAATGCCAGAGTAGACACCACAGCATTTAGGCTGTTTCTCTGCTTTTGCCCCAGTTTCTCAAAGATGGATCGGCGCCAGTTCATCTCTGGGGTGCTCTCACTTTTCAGTCCATGCGTGAAAAAAGACAATACAAGAGGAGAAAACAACTGGAAGAGAGAATTGGTGTTGGTGAAGATGTGTTTGTGTGGCCTGAAGAAGGAGGAAAAAACCTTGTACCGCTCTGAGTAATCTGACCTCAACGCAAGCAAGAGCCGAGAGGAAAATCTCCCCTACAGACAGCATAACAATCAAGATAGTGTTTCCTGCGTGGGAAAAAGAAAAGAAAAAAGACGAGTTCTTGAAGCACACAAGTATTCAGGACAAAACAACCTGTATTAAACCAGATGGTAGAAGATCAGTCTGCCCAGAAAGAGCAAGAGACCTCAGATTGCCTGATAACCACACAAGCTTTAACGGATGGCTTAGCATCTATTGATTCCATAAGGAAGTGCACGCTAAGCTGTCTGGAACAAAATGAGATTCAAGTGAAAGCTAACAAACAACTCTAAGTAAATGCACATTAGACGGCGAGTCTACACACTCCATCTTGGTCCACTTCGTCCAATCGGCCACGGAAACTAGCGTATGATACGCTCAGCAAGACCTGGTGGAGATTCGTTTCACGAAAACAAAGTGGAATTCATTTCATTGTATAAACCCATTAAAATAAGTGGGGTGGATTTACTGGCTGGAAATGGAGTTGACCAAAACCAATCGACTACAATGTGGGATGACGCACTGAACTGAGGGAGGGCAGCCAACATAAAGCCCTTCTCCATCTATGGATTTCAGGAGATTGCTTGTACAGATTGTATAGCAGTAATAGATCTAAGGTGATCCATAAAGCTAGCAATAAATGTATGGAGGTCACGATCTCACCCTCAGACAACTTCCACCAGAGACCAAGCTCTGGCTTCTCAAAGTTTGTTTTGCACCATTTAAGATGTAGGCGTAAGTGGAATGAGTCATCAGAAAAAGCTGACTCGTAAGTGGGGGAGTCAAATCTCTTACGAACCCCCACTACACACATTAGTCACAACAAAACCAATTCACTTCCAGATTTTCAGAAGTTACACATGCTGAAGAACAACTTTGTACGCCGCAAAATTGAATGTGGTTCCAAAATACAATCTATAGAAACTACTGGACCACCCCCAACCAAGTCCTGCCCACATGACCTCAGGTCATCCAATACAAGCAGAGCTGATTACAATAATAACCCACATTCAAGGTCAGTCACTGGTGCACTAGCAGTAGGGGGTGGAAGGAGGGCAGGGTGGGTCAAGAGAGAGCCGATGGAGATAAGAAGCCCTGAGGGACTGAGGAGGAGGAACAGCTTTTGGAATTTGGCAATCCACAGAGAACCGGTGTTAGCTTTAGAACGTTCCAGAAGAGATTAACTTGTCTAAATGTTGGATAACATCCCAGCACGGGCCAACAATCACAAACAGGTTTTGGATGTAATCTAATTTGTAATCTTATTCGTCAAATGACCAATGATCTGTAATGAACATTTTAATTCTAAATGAGCCAGAGCGATATTTTGCATCTCAGGTTAAACATTGCAGATTTACTTCCTCAAACCTCATCTACTCTCTGAATGGGAAGTAGGGCTGAAATGAATCCTAATTTCATAGTGATAATTGATTTTTGGTTCTTCCAACGATTATGAAAACAAGAAAATCAAGATAAAACGATTAGTTTCCTTCATTTCCTTCACATTTACGCTTTCGTTCCTCCCCAAGTCAAATTTAACATCCAAATCAGCCAAATAAGGGAGTGTTGTAAAATGAAGTCTACTGTTGCTAAACTGCAGGACGTGTTTGAGATTAAACAGTGTTATTAAAAGCACATTAAGCCGCAAAAGAGACACTGTTCCCAAGTCAGATAAGCAAATGGGCTTTGGATACACTTTTTGGATTCACTTAAACACTGGGAGTTAAACGTACACAGAAAGAAAGAAAAAGCATGTGTATCAGTATATTGGATCCGTGTATTCGCTCTTAAAGTGACAGCAGCCTAATAAACCTGCTGAAGTCTGTCGTTATTGAGAATCAAAAAACTTTAATAAGGATTAATCTGTATTTAATGTGTACTTTTCCCACCGGTAATAACGGTATCAACAACTGGGCTTTTAAATCATTAATTCTATATAACCAGAAGTAAGTCATTAATGCCAGGCTGCTCAGGCATTAATAACGGAGCGGAACAAAGCGAGTGGTTTCAATGAATTCAAATGAAAGTTAAGCTTCCATATGCATGAACTGAAAATGCGCCAGTGCACACACACCATGAATGACAGTTCGTCTGTGAAAAAAACTCTCTGTGAGGCTGTGAATGGGTGATAGTGCAGCAGTAAATGTGCGCTCTGTGCGGCCACGCACATTTTAGTTTCGGTTTTGGATAAGCGGCAATTCGGGAGCAGGTTGCTTGAATTGTGGGTTCATTAGCCTATTATTCTTTTAAAAAAAACAGAAACAACAACACAGTACAATGACAAACTCGCTTAATTAGGCGCCTTTACATTTCCATTTGAAACCAAAACTTCCACGATCATCTGGTCTTTCTGCTCTTTGCTCTCATGTTAAATGAAATCTGACTCCTGCTGCGTTCGTGTTGCGACACTCGTACTCGTTCACTGGGGTTGCTTCTCCTTATATGTTTCCGAGCTCCTCACACGTCTTTCACTCGTCTACCTCACCACAGTCCGATCAATTGTGCAATCAACTTTCGAACGTAAAGTGACAGCCCTTATTAATATCAAAGAACATTAAAAATTATAATGAATAAGTAATATGGTTCATATATCAAAATTCTCATCTCTAACATTAATTCTTCTAGTTGACTAATGAATTTATGGACACTGGATATGTATTTTGTGACATTAAGTGACATTGTTTACAAGCTGTTTTAATGACGTCTTTCTGCGGTTGAAACACTGAGTGATTACATGTGACATGATACGGATTTTGAAAAGTTGTAATGTATATTTTAACATACCTTCACATGTTAATTCATGTTTGTTTTACACTGAAACTGGTATTAAAGAGGATTAGCAAAATTAGATTAGCATTTTGCTAATCTAACTGGGGGATACTGTACAAATAACATCTAGCATAGTTTTATGGGGCGCAGTAAAAAAAAAAAAGTACAAAAGTATGCTGGTCTGCATTTATTTTGAATGTGCCACATGCCTCTTTTTGTCACCAGCGATAAACGGGCACTAAATATCATTCATTCCAGCTGTTGCCGGATATCTGCTAATCAGGAGAACTGAGACGGCGCAAGGTTAACAACAGCGACCTGCATCCAAAGCCTAAGGCATCCGACTGAACAAACAACCCTGGACTCAATGGCTTGAGTGTTGGCACACAATGGAGTTTATCCATGAAGAGGACAGGGGATGATAGCAGATTATGATTAAGCTAACTCTGCTGTGTTGTGAAATGCAGGCAAAACAATGGTGGAATCAGGAAAGCCAGGCACGGTGCTATAAAAGGAGACAAAAGATAGAACTGCAAACGACATTAAAATAAGAAACAGAGATTTAGGGGTCATGTATACACATGAGTAAAAAGCAGAATAAAAAAAAGAGTAACTGTGAAATGCATGCTTCTGAGGTTAAGAGTCAAAAATAAATATGATTCATGGTTACAAAATTAATTACCAGTACTTGGAGTAAAATTTGGCTGGAGGGCAAAAAAAAATAAAAATAAAATAGTGGCCTAACAAGACAGGCCAAAGTGGGAGGCGGAGTTGACCCTTAGACCATGATACTATTTCTGCCCCACTGCAAATCTCAGCTGCCAAGCCTTACATAACACACAAACTCGCTTCAACCTGTCTTTAACAACCACAAGCTTACCTCTCAAATCGGCTTGAGAACCAAAGACTTCAAAAAGCAACCTCCCTCCTTTTCTCTCTGCTCACATTCTCGATTTACTTCACCTCCCACCTTGTCCTCCCTCTCTTTTCCTCCTTTTTTCCCACCTTCTCAAACAGCCCTCTCTCTAAAGGATCCCTGAGTAACTGACACCGCTCTTGAATTTTGAGAGCTGTGGCACAAGGACACCGCTTGTTCGCCCAACAGCAGGAGGAGTGAAGGGGTAGAGAGGGGAGGGAAAAAGCTCCCTGGGTGCTTTTGACTTGGCAAGGCTTGGAGAAGCTCTTCAGGCAGAGTTTATCTGCTGGGCTCTGGCAGTCAGCCGACACTGCTGGTGTGCCGTGGGCTACGGGGGGTTGAATACTGCATCCTCAGTCAGCGACGGACCTGTCACTTATAGTGAGCTATCTGCAGGGATTTAGAGAGAGGGAAGGAGAAAAATGGAGAGAGAGAGATAGAGAGAGAGAGTAGGAGAGAGCACCAACTATTTATAGCCTCTCAAATGCTTCCTGTTACTGTTCAGCAAAGCAGGAAGGAGGGGCAAATTCCCAGAGAGGGAGAGTGAAGCATAGAAGGATAATGAGAATAGAAAGAGACTTAACCCTCCACTTTCATCCACACAGGAAAACATGACTACCCATCAACAGTCAGCGAATTACATCAAAGACCATAAGCCAGTTGCAACAAGCTCCTTTATTGATAATACAAATATCACTTTGGGTCTTCTATTCACTAAAGCAGTTTATAGTAGG
Organism: Gobiocypris rarus; assembly: GCA_023029165.1. NCBI lineage: Eukaryota > Metazoa > Chordata > Actinopteri > Cypriniformes > Gobionidae > Gobiocypris > Gobiocypris rarus. The sequence goes on along the minus strand of CM040913.1, from coordinate 8,172,332 downwards.
GAATCACAGGTCTTGGATCATCTTAGAAAAGAACAGATATTTTTCAATACGTCACCATTTTTATCTTACTAGAGGCCTAATACATCAACCAAATTTAAGCTACTTCAGGAATATAAACACGATTTGCCAGTGAACCCGTTTAGATCCTAAGCCGTGAATCTGACACTGGTGAATGCTTTGCATGCACTCCAGTGTTTGCATACAAAGGAGTGAAGTGAGGTCTAAATAATTTTATCAGGCAAGCACAAACCCTGAGCAAATTGTGTTTAGAAGAACATAAAGAGAGAGAACGTAAGAGGGAGATTTAAGGGCCATAGGTCTCCAGTAAAGTCGGCGACAAGCAACGATGCTTCATTACGCAAATCCTAGCTCATATCAAGTCCAAGAACGTGACAGGTAAGAAGAAGCATGAAGAGACACCGGAAGTGAGGCAATGGCTGATCAAAGCATTTGTGTGTGGTTTCACCAATCCATGAGCATCCTTTAAGAGCTGGTAGATGCCATCTACAACACCCTTGGGTACACCGTGCCCGCAATGCTCTTGGGCATCCACAACATGGACTCTAAAATGAGAAAATCTCTTTCACACTCTCGCTCTGCCTTTCTCAGAGAGAAGCCTCTGTTTGATGACCTCGTTAGTTCAAGCACTTAATCCGCTAATGCCTAGATAAAACTAAATGAGAGAGGATGGGAGGAGGGAAGCAGGAGGCAGGGAGGGGTGAGAAAGAAAGTGGAGTAGGAGGGGAAAAGATAAGTTACGACAATGGATAACACAGCAAGAGCCAAGAGAAAATTCTGGCCATATGCTTAAGACATAAGAACTACTGATGAGGTTAACAATGACAAGATATAGGTCAATTGACACTGACATCCAATGATTGCATATTAATGCATGTTCCAAGAGGAGATCTCAACTTTGCAGAGGTTGTAAATTACCCAGCTCAAGTCGAGATATTCTTGGTTTTCCTAAAACTCCTGTCGGGTTGAGATGATAACTGGATAACCATTCCAGAGCCTCTGTTGTTTGACTGAGCTCTGGAATTCTGGTTAAGGTCATAATCACCTGTGAATTCTAAAGGAAACTCTTAGAGCTAAGCTGTGAAACACTGCAATCTGCAAAGCACAAACTCTCTTGGCAAGGGTGAAAAACCCAATTTCCTCTTGTGAGGGAGATCCTTAAGAAAAAAAGGGTTTTATCTGAGAACTCAGCAACTCCGCCATTTCATCCAGAGCCAAGGGATCAATTTGCAGGGCAGAAAGACTAGAAAATGAGAACCCAGAGTGCCTTTTTGCACTCAGTTAAGAGGTGAACCACAGATTACAGAGATGCGGAGAGCGAGAGAGAATGAGTGAGAGTCTGGCTTGCCTCCAGAACAGACTTTGAGGACTTTGATGTGAACTTTCCAAGGCTAAGGGGTCAGTATTTGTTGCACCCCCTGTAGTTATTTCAAACAAAGTCACACACTGTGCACTGAAAAACAGCTTTTACTTCTGAGGTTGATTATCATAATTGTTAAAGTTGTTAGCTGGATGCAAATAGTGACCAACAGCTCGCTTTATTGACCTGAAAAAATGTTTTCTGTTCGCCTGATTTGAGATAAAGATGCAAACACTTATGATACTGTTATCGTCATAACAGAGGGGTTGCATCTGTGAAGTAGAAAATAGCTGCACAAACGTATTACCAAACGGCCAACACAAAAAGCATCAAATAGACTTTGCTAATGTAATGGCAGGTCTGTCAAGTGGCAAAGGAATAGTCAAGAAAATGGTCTCTCTTGCCAACAAGCCTTAACTGTTCCTTCATTTTTGCAAGGTTTTAACTCATTTACTAGCATTAAAAATGAGCCGAGGTCCCTTTTGTTGAATTCCTACACACATACAAATTCTCACCTAGAAAGAAAGGAGAACCGTAGCACCTGTAAAGTGCACACAGCCGATGAACCTAGAATGCAATCTGTGACATTTGAATAAAGTAAACTTTAGCACCTTCCAACCTTCTTATCCTAAACAAGCATTAGGAGAAGAAATGGAAAGCATCTTCTTCCATCCCTCAGGCATTTTCATGCTCATTATCCCTCTCCTAACTGCAACAATGCCAGTGCACGTCAAATAAGAGTCTTTAATATCTCTTTCATCAATTAGATTTGAGCTGCTGAACAAATCTGGTGTATGTGTGTCCAAACATCTCCATTTTAGCCAAGCTGAGACAGGCAGATCTACAGAACTTTGATGAATAGCCGGATTTATTTTAACTGTCCTCATACTGCACCCTTCTCTGAGGAACAGTCTCGAATATAATTACCAGCATGCTGATCCGATCTCGGCGGCAGCCAGAGAGAGACAGCAGGGCCTGAATACCAATACACGCTTCCTGGATCATGACAAGAACTTGATTACTGATGCCTGTCAGAAGGAGTGGAAAAGTCCTTAAGTGTACTCTGGAGGGAAGCCTGCAGGCAAGCACTCCAGGAGTGAGAGAGAGCTGCTTTCAATCAATTCTGACTTAAGGAGAGAGGAAAGAGAGCGAAAGAGTGAAGATTTTAAATAAAAGAGCAAGGAATATGAACTGGCTGAAGACTTCTGAAAACACAGCGGCTGCGTACAAAACAGTTTTGACCTACATGACTATAAATAAGACCAGGTAATTCAGGCACAAATGATGACAGGTGGCCCATCTTTTAGGGCTTAGCACCTTTGCTCTGCCAGGAATTGTAGGAAATATGACTGTGGTTTTAACCACAGAGGTCTCTGGGTGTCTAATAAGGATAAATCCTCCTCAAATCAAACAACAGAGCCTGATGAAACAGAAGAATGTCAAAAATGATGTGGGAGGCAGTGCTGCTGGTTTTTCAGAACACATGCAGGGGTAAAGATGTGGGAATACGGCTTTCCCTGCCCAAGGTGGAAGCAACTTTGTGGTGATTTGTGAGGTCAAATCCTCCCATCTTCTGCCGGGCATGAAAACCATGGCCAACGGCCAGAAATTCTTCTCTGTGGAATTCTGGAGAAGACCTGAGGTCATGCATTTGAAACTTTTAAAGGATAAAGTAAGAATCTATCAGTGTTTTTGGTTTCATTATTAGGGCAATAAATTCGGCCAAATGCAGCTGACCCCATTCCAGAAGATGCACGATGTGTGAGGGTCATTTAAAACCTCTTCACCAATCATAGATAAGACATCTTGAAGGATTAAGTTACTTAAGGACTGTCTAAGCTCCTGATTTTGGCAAAGATATGGAATACATTATACAGGTTCTTCTGGTTCAGTTATGCAGAACTGGATTAAGAGCAAAAGCATCCAATGTTTTCTAATTTCACCTCTTGGAATCTCGTCTTTGACTGAAGGTAACCATAGTTACAAATGTCTTCCAGACATTTGATATAAGGCTCTGATCCATGGCTCCTTTAAGCGTCCATTTGCTGGGGTAATTGGAATAACTTTTTTGTGGGGAAAACTGAGCAGACACTAGTGGTGGTTGGGGGTCGATACAGCATAGTATCATAGTATTTTGTGTGGGGATATTGTATCGATACAAGGACGGCAAGTATTTGTAGGAACTGAATTTCCTGAAATTAAGTGAGTTTGTCATTGTACTGATTTGTTGTTGTGTTTTCATTAAGAATAACAACAAACCCACCATTCAAGCAACCCGCCCCTGAACTGGCGCTAATTCTAAAGTGAAAATAAAATGCGCATGGTCATTCAATGGCCATATTAATATGTTATTGCAATACTCAGCATATCGCGATATTTTAAAAATCGCAATAATATTGTATCGTGGCTTAAGTATTACGATAATATTGAATAACGGGGTCTCTGGCGATTCCCAGCACTAGCAGATACCTGAATTTCCATGCTGTTTTGGAAAAGGGTCCTCTTCACAATAGCCTGCTAGAGACCTACAGATGGATGGCCAGGCATGTGACAAGGTACCGCTGACGGGGCCCGTCTGGCTCGCTGCTTCCTGGAAGCCAGATTCCAGGGCGCTAATCCAGAGAGACTCAGAGGCCCAGAAATGCCATCAGGTCCCTTGGCAGAGAACACATGCTCGCTTTGTGTCCCAGCTTGCCTTCGACGAAGGGCTGCAGGAACGCGAGCCCCTGCACAGTTCCCCAAGTGGGAACCAAAGCACCCCTTGTTTTAATCCTCTGCAAAAAGACATCGAGTAGGTGGAGTGGAGAGGTTAAGGATTTGGAATGAAGAGATGGGGAAAAAGAGTGGAGGTTAACGGCTATCACACGGGAATCTGAATGGATCGAGGGGTTCAGTGTGAGGCTTTTCATAGCAGAGCAGTCCCTCAGCTTTTCTCAAACTCTCAAACTGTAACAAATCTTCTTTTCAAAGCGGTGGCTTCTGTCACACTGCACTTTGTTGCAATTGTTAACAATTTATGTGTTTTTCTTCGGAAACACTGCCTTTCTGTTTCACAGTTTAGGGTGTAAACCCAGGAACTACATGGACACACAGGTTTGGAAGATGAACCGTGAACTGAAACCACATTCCACAGTTGAGCAGTCACTGCGTGCTATGGCTCTCGCAGCAACGCAGTTCACAGAAGGCTTGACATTCTCTAACACACAGCGCGGAGGAGGCCGGGGGGCCCCTTCATGCTAACACCTCATAAATCCTGCCATTCCTCCCCCCGACTGCACCTTCAGGGGCCAATGGATACAAGGACAATTAAGTAAGAGAAAAACCGAGAGAGGTAACATATGCCGGAGTTTTCAGATTTGTGCAAGAGTTATACCAGGGCAGGGGTTTTCAAAGTGGGGTCCTCCAGAAGGTTCTAAGGGGTCCCCAGAACATTTCAGAGAATAAAAAGACAAAGAAAAAAAATGGATAAAGTCTACTTTAACAGTTTCATTTCTCTCCTTTCTTGTCGTATACCTACTTTCTAGAATTGTATATGTTTTTTGTTTTTATCTTTAGTGAGTTTTTCCTACAGCCAAACACGTCCACCAAACATAAATAGGAAAAATAGCGCAATGGGATGAAAAACCTGTAAAGAATTACTACTGTATGTTTGAAATTTTAATGTTTGCATGATGGTGACAGGCTATTAACAGCAAATGCTTTGTAAAAAATCAGCACCTTTCAGCCTATTACTGGTGTTATTCATTGCTTTTGCTTTCTGGCTAAGAAATATTTAGCATTTGTCTTATTTTAAATTATTTCTGAGTATATAGGATATGTTTAAGTTACGTTTACAATATTTGCCTTCATATTTCATGCATATTTTCTACAAAAAAATATATATATATATATATTTATTTATATATATATCATAAGTAATTTACACCATGATGGTCACTTCAGGCTTGGTGTTTTTCAACCAGATGATTGATAAAGAAAATGTTGCCTTAATCATATTGTAGTTATGTTTTTTTTAAGTTGACTAGTTAAACATTTAATGCCATATTGCACAGCCCTAAGTCATACTGAAAGTGTTCTTCTTCCCCAAATAGATAAACATATGCAGTTCAACACTTTCAACTGCACGGCTGCAGAATGCAGAGCAACTAACAGGTTAACCAAAGGTCTGACAGAAATGAGACAGACCAAGAAACCCAAAACAGGTCACTGACACAAATGAAAAGTTCAAAGACGGGCAAAAACCAAACAAAAAAAGTTCCACAGTGATTGGATCATATACATACTGTTGTATTTGTCAATAAAGCATTTAAAAAGAACAACGTGCCATTACTATGGTGCATGTCCAAAAAAATGGTAATACATTTTGGTATTTTTTCAGTGGTGAAATGTAACATTGAGAGGGGGAGGCCCATGGATTTGAATAATATGCATTTGCCTTTGAGAGAAAAAAAAAACAGATTTATCCAGCTGTTTGCAGTCACCATCTCTCCGATGAACAAAACAACTTACACTAAATTACATCAACCAAGACCAAAACCTCAGACAGAAAAAGAAGGGTTATAAACAAAGCAAGCTGCCATCTTTTCTTAAGAATTCATAGAGCGTTTCTCAAAACTTTTCGCTTGTTTGGCGGTAAAGTTTGGGTCCTGTCAGGAGAGATGAGGTGAGAAGCCGCAAACTCTCAGAGAGCCTGAACCGAACTGGCACCTGCCTTTAAACATTTATGCCTGATACATTTTTAACACACAACATAAAAAAAGCATGACTCGGTTGTTTTCCCTTCACCATCCTTCACATACAGACACACACACACACACACACACGCACACGCACGCGCACACGCACACAATGTCTGCATTCTGGAGCAGTCTAAAAACCCTCCACACCTGTGGGAACGCTGGGTAATTCTGTTCAATTCTGTCTTACTAAACTCAGAACTCTTTAGCCAGGGCGTTTGCCATGACAGCGACTCAATCTCTGTGCTGTTGGTTATTAGGAGGTGTTCCTACTCACAGCTCATTTGCATGAACTTGAACAATCGCCAACTCTAATTGACAACGAATGACTTGAGGTCGCTTTGCAAATCGCTTTCAGTGCAAATGCCCCTTCAGAAGACACTGGTTTCCCAGAAGAAAAAAAGTATTATCCCTTCCTTTTCGGTCTCATCGGCGGTCGACTTTCATGCCAGTGCGGTAATCTCATTAAAGCAGCCATCTCTGCGAGTCCGACCTCACCAGGCCAAGACAGACACTGGTGTAGTGGCGGCTCGCCGGACGGCTGTTAGCCTGACAGCGCACCTGTCAATGTACCTGTCGCAAAGAAAGCCAAGTTTTTCCACAGTCTATCACCGGACCGGGAAGATACATCAGAACCAAAGGGAAATATGACACCAGCCGAGCTCATTATCAGGGTGAGGGGTGTGTGGTGTAAATGAGAACAGAGCCAGAGCTTTTAGCTGTCAGTTCAACGTCAGTTGTTTTAATTAGGACTGGTCCGAATACCATTTTTTGAGCTTCGAAGCTTTGGGAGTAATCAACAATGAATATTCAAAGCTTCGGAGGGAGGGAGGGGGTTGAACATATTGTTCTTTCTAATAAAGGCAGTAATATCGAGCCTCACGCGGGCAGGGCTTATATGCTCCGAGAACTGCACTAGTGATACAAAACACACAGGTCTGTCCCAGTAACAAGCTCCCATATTTCACAGTAGATTCATTTAGATTGATAATAAAGTATAATAGGCTTGCTGCGATAGTCGGTGTTACATCATTGGCCCACCGCGGCTCCGCCCCCACCATCGTTTTGATATTTTATAGTAGTAAAAATGTTTGTTTAGTTAGAGAACAGACACTACAATTAAAAACTGAACGTGTGCCATGAGCCGAACAAGAGTCGCAGCAGGAGTCAGATCTCATTCATCACGAGAGTGAGGAGCTGACTGACAAGACGATGGTGGAAGATTTGGTTTCGAATTAAAATGTTAAAGCGCCTATTTAAGTGAGTTTGTCATTGTACCATTTGCTGTTGTTGTGTTTTTCATTAAAAATAATAGGATCTAATCTAACTAATTAACCCACTATTCAAGCAACCCACAGCTGAATTGCAGCTAATTCTAAACCAAAAGTAAAATGCACACAGCCGCACTGCTCACAGTGCACAAGCAAAACGAGTAAAAGGCTAATACATTTTTATTCTATTTTCCACAATGTCAAATGAACGCAGTTTAACCCAAAATGCAAGCTCAGGCATGTGCTTCTTCCACATACGCTCATGCAGTTGTGCCTCTAGACTCCTTCGGAGGGAACACTAAGACTAAGAAGCAGCAAATATATTTAAGTAAAACAAGGTTGGGTTCCTATTCAACTGTCCATCCTATTAAAAACAGCTAGGCTATAAAATAAATAAAAGTACTGTATTTCGCAAGATTTTATAGTGTAAACATATGCAAGCATGAATGAGAAGCGCTTCGAGGGCGATGCCAAAGAGTATTCCAAAACTGAAAATCGAATACCAACCCATCGAAATTAATATTCGAATATTCTTGTCCAGCCCTAGTTATAAGAACGAAAAAGGGGTTGGATTTAGATGCTTATTAGCAGGCAATTTGTATAGTGTCAGATACCAAACAATGCCTCCTTAATAGGGCTGCACGATTATGACAAAAATCTATTATAACGTTATGCTAAAATTAAAACTATGGAGAAAATAAAACCTGTAAAAAAAGAAAGAAAAAAACATCTTAAGCATGCAGATTAATTTAAGTGGACATTTGTTTTGTAATTGCGCCTTTGAACGATTACGCAATAGTGGCGTCTGTAATCATGATTAGAAATACGATTCATTGTGCAGCTCTACTCCTTAAATTCAATTTTACTTTCTTTAAGAAAGAATAAGAAAAAGAAAGCATGCATTCTCAGGCTCTGAGAACAAATTGGCTTATAAAAAGAAGACTACCCACAAACCCCTAGCGGTTTTCAGAGCTCTTTTCCACAGCTGTGGATTTGTTTAAAAATAGCTCCGATTTGAGCAGGGCATTAAGTGTGATATCCTCCTCCTAAAAGGCACTGATTGTTCTCTGATAAATAATCCGATGTCAGATACGGTTTCTAGACCAAACACAACGGGGGCGGAAGTAAAGTCAAGCAAATCTTCACAACAAGGCTCGCTGTTTATGCAGACACACGGATATACAGCGTTTATAGAGAGCATGTGATGTGGATTGTGTTACCGTTTATCAGATGTATTGAGAGTAAATCGAGTTAAAGGAACCATAAAATAAAGCTTAAAGACCCAATGAGGTTTTTAATTATGTTTATATGTCTATGTGGTGTTTTTAATATGCTTTAAGACAAACCATGTGCAAAAGAGTATTCTCTCTTAAAAAACTGCAGTGAACCAAAGACAGTCTCAGAAACGCTGTTTGAAATCGCTGGTGTTTCTGACGTCACAAAGTAACTAGAGATGTAACGGCCGTCGATATTCATTGGCTGATTTTTGATCAATTTACAACCATCGGCATATCGGCTATTGCAGGAAAAAATTCACAAATCGATTCGATTTCGATTCACAAGCTTGCAATTCGATTCAATATGGATTATTTTGGATATATTTATCAGGTACACATGGCAAATATTCTCAAGGAAAACTAATCTCTCAACTAATGCTGTAAACTATGGGAGTTAGTTCCTACTATAATATTAAAAGGTAAAAAGTAACTGATTTGTATACAAACACTCAATGATGGGTTTTTATATAGTAAAAGTTATAATATTAACTTTACAATCATAATCATATTCCTACGCCAATTTGTTTTTTGAAATATAAACATTTAAATGATGGCTGTCATAAAAACTTGCCAGATTTATTCAAACATGCATTAAATATCGAAGTACATTAAACATGATAATGAATAGCCTATATAATATGGTGCATAATATTAAAATGCTCCTCTCTAGAGTAATGAGTTTATGGACTCTGGATATGGTTTTTCTGAGGTAAACTTAACACACAGTTTACAAGCTGTTTTACTGACGTCTTTCCACGGTTGAAACACCGAGCGATGTGACATGACACGGATTTCGGTAAATTGTACTGTATCTTTTATCACACTTTCAGATGCTCATTCATTTTTATTTCGCACTGTAACTGGTATTAAAGCGGATCATTTAATCTTCTCTTGAGCGGAGCTGCTCCAAAACGGTATTTATGTTTTTTTTTATTTTGTAATAAAATGAAAGTAATTTAAAATCTAAGACTTTCATGTTTCATATCAATGGTAACAAAGCACAAGGATTATTGCGATTTATTCATCAACTGAAAACCGGATGACTAATCGATTCATGGGATTTAAGAATTGATATCGGCTCGTAAAAATGAGAATCGATTAAAATCGAAAAATCTGTATTTTTTTACCCAACCCTAAATATAACGCCATTAAGATAGGAGGCAGGGCTCGTTTGCATATTCATGGTTCCACGTTTCACTAAATGAAGCAAAGGTGTAGAGTTACATTCAAGCTATTTTAAGGCATTTTGTAATTTGGTGAGTTTTAAGGGATACAATTATTGAACATTTTGAAATGTTGCAATGTCAATGAACTGAGATATTTTGAAGTTGATAGGGTTTCACATTTTAGGGAAAAAGCAAAAGGCAAGAAAAGAAATACACAAATGCATCTGGCTTCTCTTTTTGTTTGCTCAAAAAAGAAACAAGCGTTGGGGGGTGCAGTCCAGACTCATCCAATAGGCTCGCATGTAATGCAATGGCCTTCTGAGCGTGTGACAGCCTGCGGTGAGGCTGGATTGGGCCCGCAGCGGCTGGATTGCAGAGAGGAAGGAGAGCGAGAGTGAGGTAAACAGATGAATAAAACATCGTGGTTTTGTGCAGTCCTGACCTCAGTTAACACCACGCTGTTTACACACAAGAGCAGTGTGAACCGGTGAGGGGAGTGGCACACATTCACACAAAAGCACAAAGACGTCGAGAATGAAACAGATATGCTCATGTTCTCCTTTCAGCACACAATCAATGGACTGACTCACAAAGTTCCTGTCTTGACCCATTTATAGACCGTCATCTGTTCTAATACGAGCTGGAGCCCATGAGAAGAGACGTTTACACGCGATTGTTTAAAACTTCATGCATCCTACTTCAATAAAAAGCCAGTCCAAGTGCAGTTAGGACACGTTCGCCAACCATTTTAATTGCAAAAGAGCTGTAGGAAAACTAAATGATCATTTACACAATGACTGCAACTTTAAGTGTTGGTCTAGAAATGTTGTTAAGACGACATGTCAAGTTAGAAATGTATCTCTTCCTGCTCTAATCCGATGTGGATGGCCAATCAACAGATGGATTCAATCATTCCAGTCTACACTGGAAGAGATCACTCCATCAACAATGTTATCTGTGCTATCGCAAATCTAAATGTAGATACCTTCACTGATAAGAAGCGTATCACAATGCACATTCGCTTCCCTGGAAAAATAAACAACATGGAGAGATTAGTGTCGTTCCTGTTTGCGTTCAAAGAATTTTGTGTTTGTTATTTCAGTTTTGAGTAGACGAGCATTGCCATTCAGTTCAATGTTAGGGTTAAGTTGTGGATTGTTTTCTGAACGCTATAGCTTCGCCTCCTGAGTTCTTACCCTCCTAGCCGGCCGTGTACGTTGTCTGGATGTCCTTTGCTTTCATAGCAGCTCAGACGAGTCTTTCTCTCTCTGTTTGAGCCGTAGACAGGACAGCATGGGCGTTTCCTGGCTCGCAAACCCAGGGGCCTAAAATACCCAGGGGCAGCGTTCACAAATTGTGCGGTGAGCGAGTTTAACAGCCTCTCCGTTCAAGAGCTGAGACGCTGTGCCAAAGTTACATGAGGGGTGAGAGAAAGGGGAGGAACTACAAGAGAGGGGGGGACACAAATGTGAGAGACAGGGAAAGAAATGAGATGAGAAAAGGTCACTGCCGACACTCATGTAAACACCAGCAAAGGATTTACAGTGTGGCAAGAACGCTCTCGTTGCGAGAAAAGGCACAAAGAAACTTCAAACCTCGGCCCAGGAGCAAAAGAGCCAAAACAAGGAGACATTCCAGGAAAAAGACGGACCTCCCCTCCTCTCCCAACTGGAAAAGCTTTGTTTTAATGGAGTACAGGCTTCCTGGCTGCTGTCAACTTGGGAATGGTCTGGGATGAGAAAACGAAGGTTGTGCCGTGCCCGTGAATGGGTTTCTTTCACACTGTTTTGACCAAACACACGTCTCTTTTATTATTTTTATTTACACTTTTTAGAAGACGACAACAGGACATTTACAACACATTTGACTTCTATAATCTGGCGTATTTCTGAGTTGAATGGAATAGTAAGGGGAGGTACTTGATTCCATCCAAAGTAGGAAATGATGTCACTGCCCCGCCCACACGGCTTTGCTTACGTCAGCAAAAGAGAAAAGTCTTTGCAAAGGTTGTTATTATTAGGGTTTAATTTGCCAACTAGTGTCCGCGAACCCCTTGTGGATCAGATTGGAACTGCAAGGGGTTTAAGAGTTGATGAAAAGCTACTTCTTTAAGTCGCATATTTAACAAAAGAAGTAAAACAATTGGAGGAAAAAACACCAAAAAAACACCAAAATTAAGTATTTTGTTTACCTGCATGTCATGTGTGCCAGCCGACTAACCAACATCAGATAACGCTGTCGTGAATGAGTTGTTAAAATATTGAAATATTAAATTAAAATTGACTTTTTAAGGTTAAAATAGTTTGACTGACAAAAAAGGATTGGGACTCCCCACTTTAGATCAGCGCATTTATACAGAAAGTCTTCAAATTAGATCTCTTAGCGACGTGACAGGAATAAAAATAAAACCTGCAAAACTTAGCGTACTTGTGTCTTCTCTCATTTGCCCTCTTCAAACATGGCCGCCACCCAGGCAGAATGCACACGTGCAACAGCGCACACACACACATGCTCACACATGCTAAAATGCTGTCAATGGCAAAGAACAGAAAACTGAAAGGCGTCTCTGCACTGAAAACCGCATTTCCTTGCAGCAGCATGGATCTTACCCTCCCTTCGCGTGTTGGCTCTCCTGCCCTCCCCCTCTTCATGCACGGAGACACGGAGCGAGGCGCGGCGTTGGAAACGCACTGGCTGACAGCGAAGGACAGCTGCTCTCGCTCGCTCTTCCCTTCCCCCACAGCTCGCCATACACACACACACTCTTACAGTGCTAAGAGACAGAGCGAGCACATGAGGACGGGAGGGAGAGAAGATGGAGAAAAACAGGAGGGAGGGGAGAGGCGGCCATGAAAGGGCTTTGTTTCACATTTCTCTGATGGCTTTTGCAGGCCTCGCCACCGGCTTCACACAATAGCAAATTCTTCATCATTGGAGAGCAAATATAAAAGATCAGAATATGCCAATTTGTTAAAGTAAATTCTATATTAATATGAATATTAACAAATTAACCCTAAAATGCATGACTGTTTGCCAATCATTCTTACATATGCAGGTCTTTGGCGACCTAATAAATAATATATAAAACTCCTAACATTGGAGTAACAATTAAAGAAGAATAAAATCAAGCATATTTCGTTATCTTTTGGATCTTGGAAGGGTTCAGTTTGAGCAGATATTTTATACCAGGCATCATTACTGTCCTCGTCAGAGCTCATTTACCAGGACATTCAGGATCTGGCTCATTTTCGCCATCTCAAACAATCATTTTCAACATCTTCAAAATCAGTATTTTGATCGCTGACAGCTTCTTCATCACAGCATTATAACGTACTTCATCACAGCATTATAACGTACAGAATGAAAAATTGACATTTCCCATATAATTAGCATTAAACAAAAACACTTGAAATAAAAAAATAAAAGAATCAATAAAAAGAACCACTTATACAAAACAAACCTTTGAAACTGATAACTCATGGACTGAATCAAGAGTCTTTCAGATTGATTTTGGACTGACTGTCAGTCCGTTAATGACTTGTAAATGAAGGTGAACAAACAAACATTAAAAACAATCAGTTCAGCTGGATCTTGAATCAGACAACACAGCTGTATGATCCGTTTAAAACCAATGTTATGAAAATCATTCAGTACCAGTATGGTTTGAACAAATGCATCTGGATCTGTATAACAATAGATCTCAATTCTCAACCTTACGCTCAACTGGAATCAATAACGATGTTCAAATCACTAAGTATGAGTAATAGTAATAGTGATGGTTGCCTTGGCAAACACCGCTTAAATATGAAGAAAAAAGGACTTGACTGTCAGAGTTAATGGCTGAGTCACAAAGCCGTAAAACAGAGCGAGAGCGAGAGAAAAGGCAGGCCATCACGATTCAATGGTTCCCACCTCCCCGTCTTTATCTCCCGCTGGATTTATTGGTGAGGATGTAGCAATTACGCACAGGCAAAACAAGCAACCCAATGTGAATTTTTCAAAGGAAGACACTCGAGCGAGAGACTGTGCATAACGTTAAATGGGAACCTAATCCTGTTTTTGGCATGTCAGGTGGGATTACACCAAAACTACAGCCTACCGAACCAAGGAAAGCCATCCCGTACAGAGATAGCCTCGGGCAACACAGTTCCTCCAAATAATGAAAGCTTAAGAAGTGTTAAGAGGAGAAAAATAACCTGGATATTTACTCGCACAAGATCAACCCTCTGACAGGGAGGAAAAAAGAACCCATGAATCAATCCGTGCTCCTGTCAGCATTCCTTAAAATGGAGCTCGGCTTGCCAGAGTGTGTGGGCTGACGGATCGGTACCGCGCACCGTTGCTGTGGCACTTCTGAGGTTTAAAATAAGCACACGGCACATCACGCTAATCATAACGCATCGGGCGTTTGCACCAAAGCTGGTGTGTTTTGATAAGGTTCTAGGAAACAAAAACAGCTGCCAAGAGCAGCTCGAAGAAAAGCTTAATGCGTCTCCAGGGATTACGAATGCACACTCTCGAACGCTTAAACCCCGGAGGGACGGCACTAAAAAAAGAGTCACCTTTACAGCAACAATACTTGAAGCAAACAATCAGCAAAAAAAGCTCATACGGATTTACAACATTCCCAAGTTAAAAGCCTTAAATTAATTACAAGCAGAGCTAATCCATCCACTGCCAAAAAAAACACAGCTGAGAAATACAATTGCGTGGTTTAACTAGATTACATTTCCTGACTGGTGCTTATATACAAAAACCTTGCTCAAATTTGAGATTTCATGGAGTTAACATTACATATTGAAGCAAACAGACAAACGTTGATACTATCATGTACAGCGTTGCATCACACCCAGACATTAAATCTGGATTATCTCGAGATGGTTTATTCGCTGGCCGTCTGAGCTGTAGTCTACAAAGTCACTTGAGCCAATAACAATGGGTGTGAGCAAGGATTTCGACTCAAGCGGAGATCCAGATGTTGGAAAAACACAGTTTGTGTGCAGCATAGATCCCAATATTAAACATTTGCAGTGCACACACGGCGAAAGGATTTCCTGGATCGCAATCCGATGGAGCAATAAACTTAGCAACTCGTGTCAGTCAGAGTTATGGCCGCACGCTCTGATCTCGCTGCTGGGCCTGATTCACACACGGCGGAGGTTGTGGGGTCCGAAGGCCGAATCATAGCGACTGCCTCTATATTTAGGGTCAGAAATGCAGACTGCCGAATCAACACGGCTACAGCGGCGTGAGCTGCAGACGAGCAAATGGCTTAGTGTCAACAGTAGTCATGAGTTCTTTACAACATGTCCGCTGTGAAACGGCATTCACTCATTTAATATGAGGGGCTTCTGGAGGAAACTGGATATTCATTCCTGAATGCCATTCCTAAAAAAAAATAACTAAAGAATATGTAAACAATTAATATTAGTAATAATTGTGCTCTTACTGTTACAACAAAGCTGAAACACGGGCAACTAAAGCTCTAAGAATTTACAACATTCTATTAAAATAGTGGGAATTAGGGATGGGCATTGATTAAATTTTCTTAGTCGATCGTCGGGAGAATTAACGATCGACTATCGATTAATCATTAATATTTTTTATAATAAAATTAATTATTTAACTTTTATAATTCAAAAATGCAATAAATATAAAAATACAGTGTGTTTTTCCTCAATGAGACCTTTATTACAAGATCAACTTGTGGCAGACAGACAGTTAAACTACGCTCAGTTAGGCAAACCGAACATATATTTTTCATGTACGTTAATGTTATGTTTCCATGGCTGCGAGGTAACATTTAATTGGGAACCTATTATTTATTTTGTAAATAAAGCATTGTGCTTCACTCCTGTCATAATATTCACGTAAAACAGCATTCACATACAAAAAAAAAAAATTGTTTGGCCGACCACCGCCGGTGCTACACAGCCACGTTGGCGCTCTACCACCACAGTGGAGTGGATGTCACGTTCAATGGCACAGACCTAGACCACCGCTGTGGTAAAAAACTGCCACCATCACACGTTTTGTGCTAAATATAAGCATGATTCTGAATCATGTGACATGATCTCAGAGGCGACCAGCCGCAACCTGGTGATAGTCAGTCCACCCGCCGAAAACACCCGCTCTGAGGGGACTGACGTTACCGGGATGCACAGACCTCCGCGCTAACTTGGCCAGCCCGGGAAACCTTATTCCGTTCACTTTTCATCAGTCTGTAGATGTGCAATTCAGGGGTGGGGAAGTCTCCCTCAGAAAGTTCTGAAGTTCTGCTGAAGTGGTATTGCACCCTGGTGGTAAAATGTTTAATTGCTGCCACACAGTGAAATTCATTTAATTGCTGACTCACACTACGCAACGCAACCTGCATTAGATAAAATAAAAAAAAATGCATTAGACTAATCGATAAAAAATTAACGTGATCGACGAAATTCTTAACGATCAATTATCGATCGTCGATTAATCATGCCCATCCCTTGTGGGAATGCATTGACGTCACTTTCCTGCCGGATCACACCCCCTGATCAAAAGAGCTGCGGCATGACTGGAGTTCAAGGGGTGATGAACTGAGAAATCAACTTTCCCTTGAGCCTTTGATATATAAAAGGAACATAGTGATAAAATATAAGAATATCCTGTAAGTTTCAGAACTGAAAACTTCCTTGTTAGTCAAAGAAAAGCTTTTATTGACACAGGCCCAGCAAACGACAGCTCTCCAATATAAACTCAATGACGTAATAAGAGGTGGAAACGCCGCCTCTACAGATAAATGCGTACGCCTGCTTCTGTAGCCTCGCCCATCGATCGTGGAGCTAAGGATCGCGTTACCAAGCTATAAACACGGTGAAGAGAGTAATACTTTGCGCTGTGTCTGGTTGTGGAAGAACAGAGTCCCTGCATAAGCTTCCTTCTGAACACACTTATGCATCATTGGTGGCTGCTAGGGGTGTAACGATACATCACTAAACGATATATCGCGATATAAAATGTGACGATATGTATCGTTGATGGAAACGATATGATTCGCGATATATATTAGTTGTTTTATCCGAGGCTCAACTTGCTGCAGTAGGCCTATTTATAAGGTAGCCTATAATTCACCCAAACACAAATTAATAAAATGTACCACAAATGTAAATTCTGTCATCATGTACTCACCATCAAGTAGTTTTTCGTTTAACTTCCAAATACAAATGAAGATTTTCTTTATGAAACCCGAGCGATTTCTGTCCCTCCATTTTTAAAGTCCATTCCTCTCAAACTTAAAAGATGCAAAAAATGTCATAAAGGGATAGTAATAATAACTAATTGAGTGGTCTAATTCAATGTCTTAAGTCTTCAAGTCTTCTGAAGAGGCACAATAGCTTTATAATATGATGAATATATTTAAAACGACGCGCATACTGTAGTTAACACGGATGTTCAAATGACTGAGTGACGCGAAAAACATGAGAGGCAATAAATGCAGATAGTTTAATTCTTGGATGAGCTAAACATTTACAGTTTGAGAGCGGTCATTTTGACACTCTTTCTTGCGATTAGAACTGTGATTGATTGCATCTTCCGAAGTCCACGCGCTGCCGGGACGGCAAAGTGAAAGCGCAAACATTTAAAGCGGCACTCCTCCAAGTCAAAGCGCAAACATCATTTAAATCACTATATCACATTTAGTTTTAGTAGTATGATTATTCAAAGCAATTTAGATGGTTCATTCATACAAACTGTATTAACAAAGAGATAGGCGGGACATAGCGAGCACGGAAGAGTTGCGAGCATGGGGTGAGAATGCTGCCTGCATTAAGAGCACAAGTAATGCGTGAGGGGAAAAAAATAAAGTTTACGGAGCTTCATTACATTTGACTTTATTACATTAATAATCTTATTACATAGAATCATATAACGACTATACATTATGTTGAATATAATATAATAATGCATAGGGTGAATATTTGCTGGATCTGATAATAATGCACAAATAATAAAATTATAATACAAAATAGTATATATATATACTATTATATACTATATATACTGCTGCCGCACACGACGCGGATCTGACGCGCGGTCACGCGCTTCTCATGTTCTTGGAACTCTTTAGATTCATTTAAGACGTTATTTACTGCTCTTCTGAGGAAACTGAACTAAACGGGCATTTTTCTGTGTTGTTGTTCATTCAAGTGCGCTGTCTGTGTGCATGATACTGGCACGCGCCGTTCTGAGCGTTGTGTGTGTGTCATAGTCAGGACATTCACAAACAGCATGTTCTCTTTTGTCTTGTGGCACTTGAATGGTTTAAAAACATTTACATGAATAAGAGCGTGATCATTTAATGTAACGCTAGCCAAAGGACGACGGAAAAAAATGGATGCTGCATTATTCGCGTTACATATTTTTAACGTGTTAAACTGAAACATTTTTATTGCATGCGCATTAACGCATTAATTTTGACAGCCATACTATTTTGTCTAAAAAAATATATATATATATATATATATATATATATATATATATATATATATATATATATATATTTAAAACACTAAATAATTTTTTTAAATACAAATCTTTTATTAATTATTAGTGTTTTAAAAATTAAAGATGAACTTTAAGTGAGCATTATATGATGGCAAAGATCATATAAAATTAAATAAAAAATAGAGGAAATGGTGGAAATTATCATTCACAGTTGACTATCCAATATTGGCCAGTATATATATCCAATATCATCTACCAATACCAATAAACTAAAAAATAAATCTATATTTGGCACTGGTATGTTGTGCATCCCAGTTGAAATATTAAATAGAAGGAGGGGGCAGGGAAAAAAGAAATACGCCCTGCATAAAAGGGCTCATTTTAAAAGAGAACTAAAAAGCCAAAATCTCTTTGGCTTGGCTCATCTCATTAAATTCAGAAAGTACATCAAATAGGCTACCTTTAGCGTTACAAAAGCATGATTCTGATAAGCAGGGTCGGGGTACTGTCACTTACACAGCACTTCATAGCTATCAAATACTGATTGAGTCCATGACTGTGAATGCCTTATTAAAGAAGGACGTCCCCCCTCATTAAATAACCGCAGAGATGGGTCAAATTAGCCTGCGCTATCCTCAGGGCTATAGCGACTGCGAGCGCAGTATTAGTGGATCTGCTAGTCTGGCAGGGGAACACAGCAGGTACCAGCGCTCCTGCATTCCTGCACGATCGTGCGAGGTGGGAAAACCAGCACTGTCTGCCATCGGACGGCTCGAGCCCACAGCGCCCAGCCCGCATAATAGGACGTGGAAATTTGAAACCACTTTAGAGACGGTTAAAAAGCCGGCCTGGTCCCCCTCCCTGACACTTGATAACATCCCCTCCTCACACCTCAAGATCTGGTTGTTAAGAGGCATGAGGAAGAGGTATTTTGTGTTTTGTTTGAGCTGTTGTCGTCCCTCCCCCCAAGGCCCCAAGTGAACCCACTGTGCTTGTTTAAGGAATGTACCAGAAGACAATAGTGGCAGTCAGAGGAAGCCATGAATGGAGGCCATTGGTGGCAAAGCACTACAGTGCCAACAGAAAGGTTTCTAGCTTAGAATGGCTCTAACCACCAGAATAGAATCAGGCAAGAAGAAAACTACCCTTAAAAAAAAATTAAGCATGTCAACGTAAATACTTAGCTAACACAATGTAATCGGCAACTGTTCTTGGACAAAAAAAGCAGGAATAGTTTCCCGCAATTACTTGGGGAGTTATTGCTTGCTTTAGTAGTAGGCATGTTTACTACAAACATGCTAAATAATTCAACTAACATTCTCAAGGTAGATTCACATCTTCACATATTTTTGCACCGGCAAACCAGCGGCTGATCCGAAAGAGTAAAACTAGAAGAAAAAGACACTAATGTCCACCAATGTGGACGCAATGCGCAATGAAAAAGAGTTAGTTCAGGTACAAATTTTCAAAAGTAAATTCTATATTAGTACTCAATTCAAGCTTTTTTATCAACGTTATAAAGGAAACATACTCAACTTTTCTGATACTGGTGTTCCCATCATGCACTGGGGTTTGAATATTTAAAGGATTAGTTCACTTTAAAATGAAAAATTGCAGATCATTTCCTCACCCCATCTCATCCGATATGTTCATGTCCGTCTTTCTTCATTGGAAAAGAATAAACGTTTTGAAAATAATGGTTTGTAATAATGGTCGGAGTAAAATTTATTGCAAAGGAAACTTCAACTAAGTAGATATAACTTACTTTTTACTGGCCAAGTTAAAATGACTTATTTTCCTTGTTAATTTTGCTTAACTTAGTTCCAGTACTTAATATCATATGTGAAACTTAGTTAGAAAATGATGCGTGCAAAAACTTGCCAAAGAAAAATTAAAAAGTAAATCTTAGCATTTAAACATTTTAAAGGGTTACTTCTCTAACTTCCGCTAACCGTCATATGGAGAGACTATCGTATGACATAGGACACCAGCGTAGAGCAAGGTCCGGTGGTGAACGCGGAAGCGCAGAGGATGGAGCAAAACAAAACTTGGTTCTCGCGAGAACTAGCATATTCTCACCGGAGCGTCCAACGTCATACGCTGGAACGCCAGTCTCTCGTTAACGCGTACGACCCTTAGCGGAAGTTAGAGATTACAGAGATATTTTTCTTACAAAAACGCAAAACTGAAATTTAAATGGACTTCAAAACAGAAACAGCCATTAACTGCCATTATAAAGCTTATATTAGCCAGGACATTTTTTTAATATAGGCTAACTCTTGATTGTATTCGTCTGAAAGAAGTACTCGAGGGAGAGTAAATCATGGGATGATTTCATTTTTGGGTTAACTATCCCTTTAAGTGTTTTAAAGTAAATCACAGACTAAAAACACTACACAACACAAATACACCATTGTAACAGTCTTGAAAAAAACAACATAAAAACAAGGTTCAACATCTTCTAGTCAAGCCAAAAGCCTTTCAAGGACATTTCAAACAGATCTCCATAAATTCCTTCTAAAGAAAACCCCTTGCTGCTCTTTCTAGTAGCCTATATTTGGCTGCCTGTCACAATTGAAAGCAAGCAAGGGGTCCAAGTGTTGCATTTCAATGGCTCCCCTGAGGCCCGCTAGGTAGGGAACACAATGCTGCATGAACAACTACTGGCTGAGTCACTAGCAAGGAATTTCACATATCTGTTGTAAGCAGATACGCTTGTCGATCCGTCTCAGTTTGTAATGCACCGACCAGGCTTAGTAGTTGTACAACTAAAAGCAATGCAGTAGCTAAATAAGTAGCTTTCTTGTTTGTAGTCAAACACCTTCCCATTTATGCATTAATCTGCACTGATCTTTGAATCTTGTGTTTGCAAAAGTGGCATGTGCATGCAATATGCTGAACTCCACATTCTTCTAAGAACAATCTGTCGAGGCACGGATTCTTGTTTTAACACGAGAGATCAAGCTACAAACTAGACCAGCTGCCAAAACTCCTTATGAATTAGGAGGCTGATAATTGAGTGCAATGAATAATCGAGAAATCCCTACAACCAGCCAACAACTCAATTCAAACAAGACTGCGGAACAAGATCTTTGATCAGAGAAATAGCATATAAATATTAGAAGATATCTAATATTTATTTATTTATTTACGTTTGCTACCTAACAAGAGAGACTTGGAAAAGGCCTAGTTCGCTTTCTTATAATTTACTGACCCCCATGTCATCCAAGATATTCATGTCTCTCTTTCTTTAGTTTTATTTAAAGGAAAACATTCCAGGATTTTTCGCCACATAATGGACTTCAATGGCAACCAACGGTTGAAGGTCCAAATCAATGCAGTTTCAAAGGAAGGGCTTCAGAGGTTCTGCACGATCCCAGACGAGGAATAGGATCTGATCTAACCATCAGCCATTTTCTAAAAAAAAAAAAATTACCACAAATGCTCGACTTCTGAGTTGTGATTCTTCACGACGTATGGCTTCATCGCGTCGGAAAGGTCACATGATGAGGTAGGTGGAAGTACCGACCCAGTGCCAAAAAAGACTTCCATCCTCGTTCTCCTCCAGCTTCAAAATCATTCGACATCGCTGTTTTTCCTTTATTTTTTGTAAAGGGCGTTTGCTTTAGTCTTTACGCGTTCAATTTAACGTCGAACATTTGTGGTAAAAAAAAAAGTATATAAATGTTTGTTTGTTTTTTTGAAAATGGTTTGTCTAGATCAGACCCTATTCCTCAGCTGGGATCGTGCAGAACCTCTGAAGCCCTTCATTTGAAACTGGACTGATTTGGTCCTTCAACCATTGGTCCCCATTGAAGTCCATTATGTGGAGAAAAATCCTGGAACATCTTCCTCAAAAAAACAATTTATTTTCTGACTGAAGAAAGAATGACATGCACATCTTGGATGACATAGGGGTGAGTAAATTATCAAGAAGTTTAAATTTTTAAGTTAACTAATCCTTTAAAAACAATTGGTAAAATCAACTTATTAGCTTTACAGCTGTTAAATTCTTGTAGGGTGGACATTCTGAGAGTTAATATTCTTGCACCTCTGGTTATCTGGCCGCTGTCCTAAATCTCTTTTGGCAGCTCTATACATTACTAACTGGAGCTCGAGACCACTGAGCTAAGCATGTCCGGTTTCCTCTCCTTAAATTGGACTAGTGCCTAAAGGAAATGCAGCGAGCAGGTTGGCACACCAGGGTATGTCAGGTACCACTAACTCTCTAGTTCATTTCAAAACAGTAGGAACAACACTAGCTTTCAACCTCTACTGTGTTACACAATCACCATTTATAACACTCAACCAGATGCTTAATAAATGGAAACCTTAAACCCTCTAAACTAACACCAGACGGATAAATGTTGATGGAGCAGTGAAAACACCAGTGCACTCACCTTCTCACTTTTTACTTTCTTCATGCTCCTGCAGTCATTATTTTCCACTTCTTCTGGTTCGCTCTTGATAGCCAAAGGTGTGACTATTCCTGTGGTATCAAGGGTAATATTCCCTAGTTGATCAGCACAACCAAGGTCTGAATTTTGCGTCCCCTCAAATGGGGCATTGCGTGCCTGGCCTAAAGGCATAACCTGGGCCGATGGGTCCTTTTCCGAGGGCACGTTCACAGTTTGTACCCCTTCGTTTTTCTCCTTTTTGCTTTTCCCAGAACCGTCCTTGTCCTTTTTTCCACTCTGAACATTACGGGAGGCCTTGCTACCTTTATCGGAACCTTTCCCAGAAGGCAAGGTCGTGGAACCGCTTCCTGCGGTTGGCCCAGTGGCCTCGTTTTGGGTCCGTCCCTGGGCGTCCTTCTTGGCCCCATCAGGGGTTGAGGACTTGCTACTGTCCTTGGAATTCTTGCTACGCTTAGCTTTGGATTTGCTGTCCTTGATCGGTGGAGGAGGCACCGGGTTAATGAACTTGATGTTGTCAGGTAATGCCGCTACGGCGCTCGAGGCAGTAGCCATTCCGTCCCCGTCCTTGGTGCCAGACATCTCAAGCTTATCTTTCTCTAAGTCGGCGTCGAGGTCAATGATCAGGTTGCCTACACCAATATCCCACTCATCCCCGCTGTCGTAAGTGTCCACCGCATTCGAGTCCACACCTTTCCCGCCTGCAGTGCCACTACTGAGGGACATCTTAGTGCCAGCGGCCCAAGCGTGCCACAGGGAGGTCTGACCTTCTCAGACGACTGAGGCGGTCGGGAAGCACATTTACAAATGCCTCAGGGTCCTGTTGGTTTCCCCTTCCCAGTAACCCACATTGTTGCCCTGGGGGGAGAAAAAACAATGAGAAAATGTGTAAGAAATTGTGTAAAATACGATGTTTTAAGACCATTTGACAGGACAATGCTTTCATAAAACAGGTTTAGGAATGTCAACTTTACATTTTCCATATTTAAAAAGGCTTTGCAAGCTGTACCACTCCACATGAATTACAAATACATGTAGAGTAATTGTTTTAGACTCAGCATACAGCTGAATCATGGTCATCATCAGTCAAGTCTGTGCTCAGGAACAGACGTTGCATCATAACACATGGAAACACTTCCCTCCTTCATTGACCGGTTGACATCAAAGCACTGACTGCTGGACTAAGAATGATTCAAGCATGCCACTGGTTTTGAACATTAAATATATTAAGGACGTAATAAACTACATGGTTTTTAAAACCAACTAGCCATGGGATATCTGAACGAATAGTTGGTCTTAAGGCATCCCACTATAATTACTCTGTAAGAGTCAAAGTGATGTGTTCCTACACCAATTAGGTTATTCACGCAGGACACGTCTGGTGTTTTAAAACCAGCTGACAAGTAACACCAGATTAAATCTGAAAACTTGGGTCTTTAATAATTTTAACTTGGTCAATGTAGCTTGAATGCAAACCACTGAAATGCTCATGGCACAAGTTTAAAATATTCTGAAGCTGAAAAACATGCTAAAATAATGTTAGCAAGTTGACAGTGCATTGTTAATTATAACTGTTACAAGTTAGCCTACAAGATAAAGCATGTCATGTTGCCAGCATATTAAACCCTCTACGTCTCAGTAAAAGATCACCTCAAATACTGTTGTTGCATGACCACTTAACTTCTCAGCATGTAGACTTATCCCTAAAGGTTAACCACAATGTCAGAATATTACACTTAAATATTCAAAACATGGTAAGCGGCAGATACCCATCACAGCTGGACTATGCACGACTGATAGACCAGAACCCAAAAGGTCTTAAATTTAGCTTTAAAAGTTTTAAAAGACATGAAAGAGGCAAACAAATATAAAAAAAATTGTTTGGGATTTTTTTGTAAATGTGTAATTTACAAAATCAGTGTTTTACCTGCATTGAAAATATTTTGGTAGCCGTCAAGATTTTTTTGGTAATTTGATGCGACTATCTACCTGCAGTACTGGCTGTCTGCTTTAAAACACTCCCGTGAGTGTTTGAGCTCTGTGAAGAGTGTCCGAGGTTTTCATTTATTACGTGTTTTGCAGCATTGAGATTTGCAGCCAATCACAGAAATATCTGTTGAGCTTATGAACGGAATAGCCAATCAGATGTGTTCAGCTTTGCATACCTTGTGTTAAAATTGACCACTTCAGTGATCTTTGCTCACTTTCTGTGTACAGTATATATTTTCATGCCGCTAATTACACATCGCAAAGTTTATGGACTGACAACCATATTTAAATACGTGATTGACAGTGATAAACATAGCAATGGATGGAAGAAAACAATCTGATATTGTATGTCAAATGATCTGTACATTAAGTGCTAAATAACAGACCTGCCACTTTTTCTATGTAATGTGTAACTTTATTAATCTTATTACAGACTTTTCAAATCAGTAACCCAGCGACTTTTAAGTCAATATAAAATATAAAATGGTTCAAAGAACTTTGTCTTATGATCTGCCCAGACAGTGATTATTTTAAAGATTATATAACAAACGTTCTGCATTTATTTGGATTTATTGTTAATACTGGGCTCGCAGGTATGTGTGTGTGTGTGCGTGTTCATGTTTTTCTATCCTGGTGGGGACTTAAACCTGACTGCACACAGACTCATGGGGACTTGTGTCACCGTGGGGACCTAAATTGAGGTCCCCATGAGGAAACAAGCTTATAAATCATACAAAAGTAGTTTTTTTGAAAATGTAAAAATGCAGCATGTCTCCTGTGATGGGTAGGTTTAGGGGTAGGGGCATTGTAGGGGGATAGAAAATACGGTTTGTACAGTATAAAATGCATTACGTCTATGGAGAGTCCCCACAAAGATAGTGAACCAGACATCTGTGTGTGTGTGTGTGTGTGTGTGTGTGTGTGTGTGTGTGTGTGTGTGTGTGTGTCCATATTCGTCCAATACCAAAAGAAAAACTCTGAAAACTGATTATGATGGATTTATAAAAGCTTTGATGTCTGTAGCAACTAAATAAGTTGATCTTATGCAATCTACAATGATACACTGTTAGCATAATAAACCTTCATCTCAATTTATCAAGATAAACTTATTATTATTTAACTATTGTTGTTGAACACCCACTTGACTAAGATCAAGATATTACACATAAATAGTCAAAACATGGTAAGTGTCAGATGCGGTTTACAAATTATTCACTACTTATGTCACTATAATCTCTTTCCATGGACATGAATCACACAATCAACACTTTCCAAATGTCACTGATCTTTGAGACCTTTAAATAGAAACGTCAAAGATGAAATGTCAAAGATGCCCATGATCTGTTTTTTATTAGAGACTTAACCCATCAAGCACAACCAGAGATCTAGTTCTGCTGAAAAGCAACAGTACTAGAACCGAAAGGCCATGATTAAAGGTCAAAATCATTACCCGTAATACTCAAAAGAATTCACATAAAAGATTTTTTCGAACCACAAACTGGTTTAACTGCAGTACCACAGTTTGGCGGTTGTCTAATAAAACCAAGCGCTACTTAAGTTGAAAAGGATGAGTCCGGCTTTGAGCTGCATCTTAAATAGCTGAGGAGACAGATGGTTGAATGAGAGGACACTAATCAGTGGTTTGCCGTAATCCGTCAGTCCACCAGGGAACATGGAGCGTGTCCTGCAGGAAGCTTTCCAAAAGTCTGCTGTTGGAACCCAAGATAGGACCGGCTTCCACTATCACAGTCATTCATCAGCCCCCTGCGTTTCTCAGGACACTTTGAAGAGCTTAGAGGGAACTTCAAGACACCATAATGCAAACAACAATATCAGTCCCCCTGTAGTCAGTCATTTTATCCCTTAAAACTCATCTTTGATCAACAAAATGCTTCATTTAGTATAAACGGATTCATTAATATGCAAATTAGCCCCGCCTCCACTCACTCATATGAACTCAGAAATAGAGTCGGTAATGTAAATGCTGCACAATGGCGCTCTTCACAACACCAGACACATAACAGTATTTAATATGATTATCCTTTGGCTTGACTAGTTATCAAACAGCTAATAATCTGTTGCTAATGTCACACAAACCATGTCAGTCAGTAGAAACGCTTTGAACAACTCAGAACGTCAGTGGAGAAAGGCATATAATTCATCACAATACATAATTCACCCGCTATATTGGTTAATGATTTTTTATAACAGATATATACCAGGATAACCTGCTTCTCTTGAGCTTCAGAAAATAATTAGTGATATGCTAAAGTCCCGCTTACACATTGACGTGATTGGTTACAAGGTAGTTTGTGACGTCAGAAACACCAGCGATTTCGAACGCATTCACTGCAGATTTAAAGAGAAAACACTCAAAATGCTGGTGTTGACTGATGAATGTGCATGGTTTGTCTTAAAATATATTAAACACACCACATAAGCCCTATTCAGACGGTAGTTATTTCTCATGTGGACGTCCCTAAAGATACATTTGCATGCCACCTCAGCGATAAAACTCAATTTATTCACAATAAAGGAATGAGTTTTGTGATCCTTCAAGCCTGGGAAGGCACTGGTCAGTCACACGACTGTCTGCTGTGAATAAAATGTCATATGCTTGGAATAATATTTCCGCAAAATGAGCGTAAATAAGTGAATACAGCCTCTCATTTACATGGGGTAAACATAATGCTGTGGTTATTTTAACATATATAATTGCTTCCATATAACGGCCCATTTCAAATTTTTACGTACTTTTCTATGCTTTCTCTTTTGAGCGGAGATTGTTCTTGTAATACACAAGCAATTCACTAATAAAAGTACAGGCTAGATCTTTAAAATGCATCGAAAAAAACTGCGAAGCGCAATTGTGCGGTGCTCGGCAGTAGCCAAAAAGGATGTAAACAGTGAATTTTGAAATATTCTTGAAATGTGGATTCGGACGGCAATTAAATGACCACACAATCTTTGTGTTTGTCTAAAAACAGTAGGTAATTCGGCCGGGGATTTTTACGGGGGTGGTGGGAGAAAAACACTGACATTCTGGATTCAGACAGCAATAGAATCACAGACTAGCCCCTGACAATGATGAAAATACCATTCCGATTTACTATCCAAACAGGGCTATAAACAACATTAAAAACTTGGTTTTCACCTCAGGGGGACTTCTAAGGTGATGCCACTGGATGTTACTTTCTACTACTCGTGTTTGATGTTTAGAGTCAACATAGTTGAATGTATCTTTTAAAACATTGATCTGCTTGATTGAGTGGCCAAACATATAAACTTCTAACTCAATCAATGCCGTGAGTTTTGTCTGGGAGTGTGTGTTTTTCTGCTGGGAAATAGGTCATTATATTAGCAAGAACGTTTAGTGTTGCTTGGGGCACTTCATAAAAGAACATCAGCTTTAAAAAAGTCCTTACGGAATAAGTCAAACATTTATAATCTTAAACCTGAAAATAGAAGTATCCATGGTATAAATGGACTATCCTAAATCTACTTCCTGCTGTTAAAACGTGTACATACATACATACAGCAGCTGTGAGTGTAGCTTGCCAAGGGTTGCCAATAAAAGAGAAAAGCCAAAGCTTTACACAACTCATTCATATCCCAACATGGGTGATGATGCAAGCCACTGTCATGGTTCTCACACACAACCTAATTAGGAATCGAATGATGAAACTGCACCATCGCTGTAAAAAGGGGGCAAAAGAAACCTTTTGTCTGTTCTCTGTTCAAACAGAGAAGGCAAAAAGACAAAGCTTTTGATTCGAGCCAGACAAGGACATGCTAGAGTTTTGCTTTTTGATGTCGTTTGATAGAGAAATCAATCAATACGCCTCTATAATTAAATTGTGCTCATCATCTTTGGCAAGTATCGCTAAAAGGAAAGCAAGCACCCAAAAACAGCAGCTCTGGAACAGGTTGTCCTCTTCATTACCCCCACACTCAGGTACTGGTGCCCTTCCAGGGGCCGTAAATAACGGCGCTAAACTAATTTAGCTTTCCCTGCCACATGCCAGCGAGCAGCGGGAGCGCTCGGGGGAGGCGAGCTGCCTTTTCCATGCTCCCAACCCCATCCGACACGACACGGGCCTAATTAACACAGGCATCCACTGCGGACGCCTCGGCTTGATGGAAAAACGTGAGCTGAAAATCAAACAGGCATTTGTGCAAACGCCTCACCCAGATGACAGAACAGAGGATCGATTCCTGTCTCGCCCCTGTTAGATGATAAAAAGAGCGAATACAATCAGGGCTGGGATAAAGAAAAACAACAACAAGACAAAGATGAAACATAAAATCAAGAGCCGTTACTCAGGAGAACCCTCTGACCTGATTGAAAAGCACTTCAGCGCCAGAGCAGTTTTTAATTCCCTCTCGGCAAATGAGTAATTGAGATTCTCTAATAAAAAAAAGTGTTTTCAAAGGAGAGAGAAACTGACAGGCTCTTCGTCAGAGTAAATCACAGCTCTTTCTGAAGACTCGGAGAACGGGAGGGAAGCACTTCCCACGTTAGATTACACACTGCATCAGATGAAAGAGCCGCCACTTGCGTTTTCATCTTCCCCTCTTGGAGAATTCTCCCTCGCCTTCTTTCAAGTCGAGAGATCAGTAATAAGATGTGTAGGATTTTATCTCAGAGATGATGGCACGGCGGCCGTTCGTTCTCTACGTTCTTATAAGGCCCGATCGGTAGTATCTAGGGCTGTGCGGTAAATCGAAATCTTAATAAAATAGTGATGTGAGCATGCTCGATTTCTTAACGCATTTCTGTCGCGTCTAAAAAATGTGTGGAAAATGAGTTGTCGCTTTCGTCTCCTTTCAAAAAGCAACCGGGAGCGTCTGTCCTTGCCAAGCAAACATGAGCCAAGTTATCCATGAAGATGAGGACGTTTCAGCAATTGATAAATGGATTTCTAGCCCTTGCATGTGCTCTGCTACTAGATATATTTATGAAGATGTACAGCCATCATCAGCTTTTGTCCATTTTGACTGAGCTTTCAATGTTGTTGGCAGTGGTTCCCAAACTGGGGTACGCGAACGAAACATATGTGTAGGGGGGATACGCGTAGTTTTGCCGTTCACTTTTTCAATTCTTCCCCACCTTAAAATAACAATAAAACTGAGCATGTATTTCTAACTGGCACAATGCCGTAAATTCATGATCAAAATAACACATCTTTTGCTTTCAAAAGTGCATCCAGACTGCATCCATTTCCACATAAGCAGCGTGCATCTGGGTTGTGAGCAGAATCTGCTGCCTTAGCAAATCACGCCACATTACTGCCGTTACGCTGCATTCACACGGGGTTTGACGGAGGGCGTGGCTGAAGCTTGGCGCTGGTGCGACCATCATAGTGACAACAGCCAATCACGTCTGCTCTAGGATTGCATGAACGCAATTGTCTAGCGTCTGCTCTAGGGTATTTGCATGGGGCGATCTGATTGGATTACGCCTGGGTTGGCGCTTGAAAAGTTGAGAAATCTGCAACTTTCGCCGCTTACAACACAAGTGAAGCGACGGACGGAACCCACAATTCAGTTCGGCAACACATGACGTCACCCATTCAAAGTAAATGAGAAGCGTTAACGCAACGCCCCGTGTGAATGCAGCGTTAGGGACACACCGATACCACTACAAGTACAAGTACTTACATTTGTGTACTTGTCGATACAAAGTAGGGCTGTGTATCACCAACAATGTCACGATACGATACGTATCACGATATGGATACATTTGGAATTCAAATTTCTTTTGAGCAGAGTTTAGTAACATTTAATATCTGTTTATTGAATAACCAGTATTTTAACATCTGTGACAAGTGAAAAAACAATTTGTTTTTGTCATGAAAAAAATAATGAGTTAAATAAAATAAATAAATTGTCACAAAAAAAGAAGAAGCTTGGAATGGCTCGATTCAAACTGATTATTTTGGATATATATCTGGTACACACATCTCTCAACTAATGCTGTAAAAAATGGGAGTCAGTTGTAGCCTACTATAATATTAAAGGTAAAAAAATTACTTAACTGATTTGTACAAAATACACTTTAAAGAAAAAAAAATGATAATATAAACTTTACAAATTACATAATCAGATTAATTCAAACATGCACGAAATATTGAAAAAAATATATATATAAATATATATATATAATGAATATATAATATGGTGCATATATTTATCAAAATGCTCCTTCTCTAGAGTTGATTTTTCTACCTGACTAACGAGTTTGTGGACACTGGATATGGTTGAGGTAAATGTGACATTATGTGAATTGTTTACAAGTTTTACTGGCGTTTTTCCGCGTTTGAAACACTGATTGAGCGATCACATGAAACAGGATTTCGTTAAGTTGTAAGCCTTTAACCCACTTTCAGATGCTCATTCATGTTCATTTCGCGCTGTATTTAGGCAGAGGAGAAGATCAGTTCACGTGCTTCTCATTGGCGTCTCGAGCTGAGTTGCGCCATAGCAATCTCGCGCCAAAGCAGTATTTATGTTTATAGATTTCGTAATAAAATTGATGTAATTTGAAATCTGAGACTTTGTTTCATATCAGTAATAACAAAACAAAGATTATTGAGATTTATTAGATAGGAGGTGCTGCAGTGTTCTGTTCATTCATAAACTTGACAATGCGAGAATTGGTTATGTACAAAAGCACACAGTATCTATACGGCAGCTGCTTTATCGATACGCGCATTGTCAGGAGTTCATGACGATATATCGTTGTATCGATATTCTGAACACAGCCCTAATACCAAGTACCAATATGAGTACTTAATAATACCATTTCAGTTCTACCAAGGTCACAATATAATTTATGCAAAGATGGTGTGCCTGCAAATATTGGCAATAAAGCCAGCTTCCAAAAAATATATGTTTGCAAGGAAATATGGTTTCAAAATCGTGATTAAAATCTAAATCGGGATTTTTTTTTTTGTCCACAATCGCTCAGCACTAGTAGTTTCACAAATGGCAACAAGCTCGTCCTGCCAACCTCATAACTCCACCATTAGCCAAATCAAACACAGGCAGCCGTGTTAGTGCCCGCGAAGGGAACACTTGATCCAACCCAGAAGAGAGAAGAACAGCTGTCCAGGGCCGGTCTGGAGGAGTTGGGTTGCCCCGTTCAACCACACAGTAAAGAGGGTGAAACTCTATCTGCACTTGACCTAGTGCACTGCCCTTACTTCTAACACACAGAGAGTGAGTTCCCCCAGAGCGGCCGTCCAACTGATCACACTGTCAAACACAAAGGCAAGGCTTGCCACAAATTAATCAGGGATAATCTGCGGTTAATGCACACAAGTCTCACAGAAGCATATAACCGCACAAAAGTTTCATGACAAAGCTGTGGCCAAACATTTAACATTTTTATAATGTTAATCAATTAAAGCCATTGGCTCCTATAAAGGGAAAAAGGCGCCAAATAATTGTTTTAATTATTTTTTATTATTAGCTCCTTCCCTTCGTTCTCATGAAGACAGGTTTAGTAAACATATAAGGATTGTGTGATATGGTGCATATATTTCTACATTTCTAGAAATATATCATACATCATACATTTCTATAGCTATTTTTCCCGCTGACTAATGAGTTTATGATTGGGGTGTAAAGGTACACAAAACTGATGGTGCGGTACAGCAGTTTTACAAAACAGCTTTTTATTAAACAGTGGTTTACTGAAAAAATTGTGTCTGTCCTTAAATTAATTCAATTATAACAAAGTTTCTTAACGATAATGCTGTAAACTATATACTTGCACATTACTATAATATTAAAGGACAGAGCCTGAACTATTAGATTAAATTCAGGTGCTATTTATTTTTAGATATAATAATCAACACTCGAATAACACATTGTATGTAAAAGTAAACTTCACATAAGGCAGTTTATGCATTAACTTCTAAATCGAATTATAAAATTAAGTAGTTGAAATATAATAATTTACACACAGTGGCTGTCATTTATTTAAACACATTAATAATCCAGACACCAGTAACAGGGTCAGTGAATATTATGAATATATAGGCTAATATAGGCCATATATTCAGTTGATTTCTCTTGTGAACTAACAGCTGTGGACACTGAATGAAATGTGATGATACGGGACATTTTTCTCAAGCTATTTTATTGACATCTTTCCACGGTTGAAACACTGATTGAGCGATAACACACACGATACGGTTCAGTAAGTTGTAATGTATCCTCAACATACCTTCAGATGTTCATTCATGTTTATTCTTAGACTATGACAATTGCGTTCACTCGCCTATACATTAAAGGGAGTCAAAACTGCATTTATCGTTTGAATTTCGTGATGAAATGGACAGAATATTTCATATGTTCGTGTGGGAACTCTGATCGAACTGTGTTCTGCACTTAAAACAAGCCAACTGTTAAAGAATGCATTCGGTACCGATAATTGTTTACTAAAATTAAGTTAAGTGATATATTAAAGGTGTCGGTTAAAGTACAGATCTTCCTGTAATTATGGATGCTGCGCTACAAATAACGTGAAGCTCAGGCAGTATCAGAAAACAGCAAAGATTAAACGATATTGAGGGTAAGAATCCATGTTAGTCTCAATTAAAAACCAGAATTGTTAGCGATTAGCACACCTGCCATTACTACACTTTTACAGTATCTTACTATGGATGTTCATTCATTGACACATCTCCTTTGCTTTCTATCCCTCTCATGCTGGCACAGTCGTCAGTGTTATTGCTTGATCGAGATATAGATACGATATATCGTTTTGACGAGCGTTTCAGACACGGAAAGCTGATCCTCGCTGTCTCCGTTCGTATTTTGGAGCTCAGACTCTGTGAGGTTTTTTCCACTCTCCCATTTTATTACCTCAACACAACAAAAGATGTGATGGGCTACTCATCACAGAACATGCCGGTAAAAATGCACGCAATTTTTAAACGTAACATGCTAATTTATATGGCAATCACAGCAAAAATATAATTCTCAAAATGTATATTTTTGGACCGTTTTAGTCTGGAGCCCTGCTCAAAGTCCACTCCAAAGGGAGATGTTTTATTTAACAGAATCCACTTTCCAAGAACTACAACATGATTTTTATGGATCTTATGAAGTCATTTTTACTCCCGCCACTGAAAATGCAAAAAATGGTGCAAGGCCTGGTTGAACTGCATTAGAGAAGACAGTGTTGTCTCTATGTCAGAGCTGTTTTGTATTTCCAAAACTATTTTTGATTCATCGACTAATCTATTGATTTTTTTTTTTTTTTTTATTAGCTAAAATATAATATTTCAACTTTTATTAAATTTTTGCAAAAAGTACTGCAAGTTAGTTTTTACAGTATACACAAATAAAGTGCCATAAAGTATCTTTTACAATCATGTTGAGTATGCTATCGGTGTCCAGCTGGGGCCATTACGCCAAGATGAATGTATGACACGACGCAACGTCAGCGCATTTCACGCACATTTTGAAAGAATTCTTCTTCTAAGCTTTGCCTCTTCCTGAGAAAAACAAACACAATAATTGCAGCACTAATGCAACTACCACTTTGACACTTCAAATAGTTTATCGTAAATTGTAAAACTAATACAAATTAATTGAGTGGTTTAGTCCACATTTTCTGAAGAGACACAATCACTTAATATGATGAACAGATTTAATTTAGGCTTTTATTCACATATAAACATTCATCACGCACACATCAGTTGTGGAAAATGGAAGCTTAAGCATGTTCACTGGATGTCACACTGCGCGTGTAAGCAGAGGCGTAAGCAGCGCATATTTTACCAACGCTCATGTTAACAGATGAGTGCATTCACACGGCAGCAGAGGCAGCGCAGCGCGTAGCAGGAGCAGAGCAGAAGCGTCAGTGCGCGATCGTTTGGCGCCGGGTCTATTTTGACGCCGCTGCTCACGCTGAATTAAAGCCACAGTGCATTGTTCTGATCAAAACTGACCTGATTAACATGCAAAATAACTAATTTCACCTTGAAATCATGTAGTGAAGTGTTCTGTGTGTTTCACAAACACCATATGACATCGGCGCTGTGATTTAAAAAAAATAAAATACTGGAAAACACACTGCCAGTTTTTGCTCAAACTTCAAATGCCTGTTTAAATGATTAAAACTAGAGGCTTATATTAACATTAAGAGTACTTTTATCACGTAAACTACCTTTATACAGCATGTTATGCATGTGTGTTTGGGAAAGAGGAGAACACGGTCGCATTTGCAGC
Source organism: Gobiocypris rarus (assembly GCA_023029165.1). Taxonomy (NCBI): domain Eukaryota; kingdom Metazoa; phylum Chordata; class Actinopteri; order Cypriniformes; family Gobionidae; genus Gobiocypris; species Gobiocypris rarus. The sequence continues at coordinate 8,137,374 of CM040913.1, read as the reverse complement.
AGATATATGCTGCCCATCATTAATCAAAGCACGTGACAGACAGGGGTCCGAGGAGAACACCGGGAAAGTGACAGAATTGACGATATTCGTCTGTATTTGCAATATCGAGCGCGGTTCAGCTGCGCGAGACAAAGCGCAGCCAGTGTGAATGTACAACTGGCGCGGCTCCCCCTCTCCATACGCACCGCTTCTGCCCTGCCAACACACTGCTAGCGCGCGTGCGGTGTGAAGCCGGCCTGAGGAGCTCGTGCATCGCAGTGCTGCCGTGGTAACGTAACGCCATTTCGGCTTTGCAAAGGAACAAAGGACCATTTTGGTTGGCCTCTGTTTAAAGTATCCCCATACTTTTGATAATCGTGGTCTAGGTTTTTGTGATAGAATGGAACTTTCTCCATTCCCAGTAGCAGAAGCCGCCATTCGCGAGAATGAATGTATGATGACGCGTCGGCGCATTTCACGCACGCGTCGGCGTATTTCCGTGGTCGACGTCGTCGATGGCGTCGACGCCGCGTCGTTGCAGCACTAAAGGCCTGGTTGAACTGCATTAGAGAAGACAGTGTTGTCTCTATGTCAAAGAGAGCGCTGTTTTGTCCACCCCATTTCCAAAACTCATTGGTTTGACCTTCATAAGGCTGACTAGAGTAGTTCAAATTGATTTTAAACACTGTTCCTGAACATTATAACCCGAACGTTTATCTGTTCACTGCACATGTAATGGAGAACAGCTTGTTTTCTGTAGCTTTTGTTTGCTATCGCTTTTCTAAGATGGTTCACCGCTCCTTAGGAAATGTAGCTATGGTTTCGTGATCGATTCCTGTTTGCATTACCTTAGTTTTCCAGCAAATATCACGATTAAATGGTGGATAACATCATATGCGTTCTGGACGTTTCTCGTTTGTTAACTTTGTCAGGGTCGTAATTGGGTTGAAATTGATGGCATCATTACACTAGAGAAGAACTCGCAGTTATCAATCACATCACATTTCGCATTTCGGAAGGAGGGACTTCATTGAAATCGGCGTGTTCAAGACTGTAATAAAAGAGATGCTGTAATATGTGTGCAAAAATTATGTTTTCTGAACAAATCAAGCAAGAAAAATTATTCTAGTACACCCCAAAAACAAAATCAAGTACTTATAGTATAAAGAAAGCTGCGTTATCAGAATGCTAATCATAAAAAGACACATGTAGGATTTAATGCCTTTATGACATGCCACCAGATGTTTAAATTGTTAAGCTCCACCTCAACCTATAAATATTTTCCAGCTCTGACAAACACAGCCAAGCCAAATACTCAATTACAGGGGCAGGAAAGGGGGCTTCTTAACGAGCTGTTTCTTAGAGTCTGCCTGCGGGCCCGAGCGCTCGTTCCACGCTAGCTGCCACACCGAGGTCCCACCGTGTAATTGGATTGTGTGCTTGAACTGCTGACTGAAATAGAAAAGTGCAGGAAGCTTCAGGTGATGGGAATCAAGCACCCTGCGGGGTCAGCCAGACTCCATCTCAGCAAAATGTCAGGAGCAGCATCCGGTCTGGAAGTCGCAGCAGGACTTCAATTTGTGGCTGTAGGTGATGTACCGTTCTGCATTGTATTGCCCCTGAAAAGTCTGCTTGGGTGCAACCCAGGTCGGCGATTATGGTAAGTCAAGTGCACATAGACGTGCCCTGAGGACCCTGCCATCAGCAGACCTTTTGCTTGGGTTGCTGTGCGGTTCTCCAATCAGAAGCAACACTAATATGGACATATTTGAAAACGAATCTTTTGCTCTACGTTTTGGCCTTCCATTGACACTGAAAGGGCGGGCACTTACGTTGGGTCTCTCGGTATCTTCTCAATTGACCATTCGCACCCCTTTAGTTACGTCCGACAAGCAGTGGCGCGCTCACGCCACAAATCATGTTCTCACATGATACATCGCCTGACTACTCGCCAGCAGACAAGACTTTTAATATGAAACCAAGTCTCAACTTTCAGTCATTTTTTTAAAGAAATGTAATCGATAAGTACCATTTCGTGGCTCTTTAATGTGTCGTGACATATTGCTGCAGATTGTGAACCGATCATCTCTTCCTTCTAGTTAATTTACAGCATCAAATAAACATGAATGAACATCAGAAGGAATGTTGTTTCAACCCGTGGAAACATGTCAGTACACACTGTTTTTTTTTTATTCACGTCCACCAACGTTAATCTACGAACTCTCCAGACTGCTTCGTCTGAGAAAATGGCGGATTCTGTGGATTATGATTGGTCAGATCGCCTATCCATCAAACTCTTGGCTAAGGGTGAATTACAGTAAAATGATTGTAGCTTTTGCACTGTTTATGGGCCCATTCACACAGAACGCATATTTGCGTCTAAAGACACAGCGCTCAGGAATGTTTTTTAAAAAACGCATTTGACCTTTTGCTAAGAGAGAACAACAGGACAGAGATCTGTTTAGGGTCACCCCATCCTCTGATGGTGCCTAATACCGGCCACGTCAACTTGCTCCAGTAAACAAAAGCATGCAAACCTTACACCATGTCTATGCCGTTAACACGACATGCCGCAACAGAAGCGGTCTACACTGGACGCGACAAAGGGACTGTTGCAAATCCATTTGTCCTTCCTATGCGAAGTTTACTGTCTGGGATTTGCCGTGTCGCACCGCATCTAGTGTTGACAGCATCACTGATCGTAATGGGTTATATTGTCTTTTATTGCGGCCGCGCTTGCGTTCGGTGTAGGCGTGTTAAGGCTACGTTTATACCCTCAAATCTGGCCTCGAGATCCACGTTCCTGCAGAGTTTAGCTCTAACCCCAATCAAACACACTTGAACATGCTAATCAGTGTCTTCATGACCATTAGAAAATTACAGGAAGTTGAGTTTGATCAGGGCGCGAACCCTGGCTTAGACTGTCAGTCCAAATCAGATTTTTGTGAATATACGATTTAAATCTGATCAGATTTAGCAAGTCTGAAATCCGTTTCTAGCTACATTCATATGTGGTTTGAAATCCCATTCAAATCGCATTTCTAGAAATTTGATCAGATTTCGTGTGGTTTATACAACTTTTTTCATGCCACGCAAGATGTTTACGTATAGGAAACATGTTAAAGTCGCTGCAGAAACAAGGTTGTGTTGTTGCAAAGTGCCGGATGATCAGAATAACAATAGGCTATAACAGAGGCACTTTTAAAACCATAAAAACTCCGCTCATACCAGACTAGATTTCTGCCGTTGCCTAATCATAATGCAGTAGTCCTGTGCGCGCCGGCTACTAGGGGTGGGAATCACAGGTCAACACACGATACGATAATATCACGATATTTTGCCCACGATAACGATAATATCACGATACCAGCGATTCTGTGACAGACGATATATTGCAAGAAAATCTCTCACAATATATTTTACGATATCATTTTGTAAATGGAAAAAGCGTCAAAAAAGTCATATGATCATGTATTTCATTATTAAAACTAAATTTAATCTTTTTTGAAATAGCATTTAAGTTCAGTAAGTGCATATAAAGCCATCAAACAGACATGAGAGAACAGTTTTCTGTGACTAAATGATTTATAATAAAGAAAGGTCACTATCTCTGACTTATTCATAGCAGCAACATTTCATATTTGGAAATTGCAAGATAGACACATTACTAAAAATGTGAAAAAACACCCAGTATAAAACCTTATATAATAATGTATGGTCACATCTGAGTACCAAGCGCGTTAACCAATCAGGAGCCTGCTTGCTGCTGTCACGTGGTCAAGTGACGTGAGGAGAAACCCTGCATAACTAAAGATACTGATATTTTGTCACTAAATGTAGTTTTAATGCTTTTCAGTTGATAACGTAGTTGCTTAAAGCGAAATGATGTGGTTTATTTGTAAAGACAGCGCCTATTTATAATATATTGTATTTATAATAATCTTGCGTTTTCGGAGTTGTGAGCTCCAGGCGATCAGCGGGCGCTCAGCGCTCGTTAACCCTGGCGAGAGCTGCCTCTCCTCTGCCTGTCCCTCTAGCGTTTGCCGCTAGCTCGGATGTCTCTGTAGTGGTTAAACATGACATATAATTCGTCTTGTGTAAATCTAATGGGCGATCTTTGGTCTAATGAATCTATTGTTGTCTACCAAATCATTTTGACTGAGGGCAAAGTAAAGTTTCATAACTTTAAATGTATTTTTTTGCAGTGAAGATAATCCAGGTAGTGCGTTGGCTGTACCACATTTGCGTGTCTGTTAATGCTTAATTTTTTTTTAATGAAAAGAGTGGTGTTTTATGACATTTTTCTCCAGGAGCGCCTTGAACGCGCGTCTATTTCACTTCAAATGCTCGATTTCTGCGCGTCCAATTACGCTGCGGGCGTGCGAATGGATTCAAAATGTTCACGCGCGTCAAACTAGGCGCGATTTTGACGCTGTATTCGCGCTCGGTGAAGCGCCAACACATGAAGTCTGGAGGTACTGCCACTCCGGGAAGCCAAAGCGGTAAACAGCCACAATGTAGATATGAATTTAAATATTCAGATAAAATATCGATACTTGGAGACAGCGTATCGATAACGTCTCGCGGCCGGAAATATCGCGATAAATCGGCATATCGATTTTTTGGCCCACCCCTACCGGCTACACAATGTCATGTTGTAAATAAGACAACGTCTGTATTGCAAACCCCTCCATGCTGCGGATGTCGTTTTTGCCGTATGCCAACCAACTAAACGTCATTGCCATACAAACCAATGCAGATATCCCGTAAAAATGAAAGGGCGCCACGACACACAAATCGGATCTGAACAGTTGCGATACAAAATGTGGACGCCAATAATTTTAGATCAGATTCCAATCGGTTACACAAATAATCAGATTTGGCCTTAGAAGCCAGTCGTGCTCAAAGATGAGAGCAGCAAAGGTAAAAAGGAAACATTTCATCTCAATCCCCATGTGTGTCAATAAAGCAGGCCAGACACTCCAGTGTGAACTGGTAACTGATTTGGCACCCCGGATGACAGGTCCCGCAGTCCTTGAAATCTCTGGAAAAGAGCGTGAGGGCTTCGGGAGGGTTTACAGCCTTCAAGTCACAGATAATTTTACAGCCTATTCACAGAGAGGACAGAAATACTGTTCTCAGAGCACACAGAGTACCCGGGCTGAGGAGGCTGACAAGCTCCCAGATGGGTTGAGCAGGCTGCCGGCGGAGGAGGATCATGGTGCTACTATTCACAAGGATGGCTTCGTGGCAAACTAAACGAAGGGCTTTCTCATCCAAGTCAAAATACAGTGCACCCAAACTTTCTGTCATTACTCTCAAGCCATTCCAAACCCTGATGGACTTTCCTCAGTGGAACACAAAAGGAGAATCTCTAACAAATGTTCACGCTGCTCTATTTTGTAGGGATGCACAGATATGAACTAGGGTTGGGGCGATGGCTGACAAGACATCACGATATTGAGCCGGCAATGAAATTCACATGGCGGACCGCATGTTTCCATCTGGGCCGCATGATTCCGGTTTCTAGTTGAAGTGAGCAGAGCGTCAAAACATCACTATTTCCTCTAGTAGTTTTATCTAAAGCCAAATGCACTTCATTCAAGCCCTTTCAGCACCGTGCACATTCTCTCTTTCTCCAGACGCGCGGCACATTAACAGAGTTTAACGTTTAAATGCCACCCCCAATTTTATCGTAGACATTTCACTGTAGACATCGTGTGATGCTAATTTGGTTGATATCGCCCAACCTTAATGAACATTTTGGAAGATATGGTTACCGATAATTCTTTATATTTGAAAGCCGATAACCGATATATTCCTTTTTTATTAAATTGGATGTGCCTTTTGTGTTTAAGAGTAAAAGCTTTAAGTTAATAGTCTATTCGCTGAGCTCCTTTGTTCGAGCTGCACAGAGCGGCTGAAATGATAGTGTCTGTCAGTTATTATAATACATCGCTATGACAAAAACAATTGTCTAAATTATGTTGCATATTCCTCAAAAGCTCTCGTGACGATATCACTTTGACAACGTAGTATTATATTTTGGGAAATCACAGGCTGTGATATTGCGCAGGTGCACGTGATGCAACGCTGTCAGAGCTGACAGTCGTGTGTCACTCATTTCAGTGTAAAATAATCAGGTCAAAAACAATTTAATATACTGCAAAAAGCCTAATAGTATTTTATGTTTATTTATAATTCATTTAGGCAGACAACAAGGCTACCAAGTACTGAGCACAGTGTGCAGCTAATTAATTTAACGTTGTTGTTATTTTTCCAAACGTCATAATTTCAGTCGACCAAGATTTTGTGTGGTTGATTACAGCCCTAATTTCAATCATATTTCAAGCAATTCAAACCCATCACGGTGAACAGTGCACATCTGAAGTATCTCAGTTGAAGGAAATAATACATTATTTATATCGGCTTTAAGATATCAGACATTTTCTTATTGGGCGATAACGTTAACATTAAAAATGGACATATAATCGGCCGATACGATATAGTGGCCGATATATCGTGCATCCCTACTTTTCTGTACAAGCAGTATGCCCATCTCTGAACACAAAACAATGACTTTCCGAAGTCTAATCCAAAACACTACTAGTAATCTGCCATAAACTTAGTGTGCAAAACAGGTGAAGTAAACGTGTGGGAAGTTAGAGTGTGCAATGGTCTATTGAAATTGGAAACACAAAAACGTTTTGTCAAACCAAAGACGCCGCCGTTGGCAAAGTTTACTGCCAAGTGTTTACAGCAGGCGACACACTGATGCACACCGTAGGGTAAAACTTACACTTTACAAATCGTTCATACCCCAAGAAAAAAACATTGCTGGCTAAAAACATTAAGCTAGGGAATGAGAAGTCCTGCCAATAAATTAACAATGTTGTGGTAGCTGTTCATACCAACACGCTTAACACGTTCATCTTTCACTGCGTGCAATCGAGTGACAACACAAAGTTCATTTGAAGTCCAGCGTCGGTCCTAATTTGAAGTAATTTGAGAATGGTGTACAGTGCCTCACTTGATACAAAGGTAATTGCTGTAAAAGTACCCTCGGCGAAGAGAAGCTATTTGTTGCCAAGATGACAATGTAAGCAACCAGAGGCCTAAAGAAAACGACACCAAACACGACAGGAGTTTCAGTCTTTGGTTTTTGAACGCACACCAATCAATCAAGTACAAACTTAAATGAAGATGAGATCAGCCCAGTTCAGGTTCAATGAAAATTCACTTTAAAATCTCACTATTTAACTTACTATCCCCCTCGTCCCAAATGTAATTCATGCATGATGGTGGATTGGTGAGGACAACTTGTTTATATACACAGTAAAACCTAAATTTATTCAGAAATCTTCAAAATTTCTTACATTACCACAGTTTATTCGCTGTAGTTGGTAATAAAATATGACAAGAACTCAAGAGATAAACTGTGTCAGAACAAATTCATCTTGATAATGTCAGATAACTTTGATAGAAAGGGATGTAATGGATTACAATCAACCAATTAAATTTAAGCACACGATTAGATAATAACAATGTAGGTCAACCAATGACCAAGCAATGCTTCACTTTGTTCAGTCTGTGGTGTCAAAGGTTGCATTAGCAATTAAAGAAAAAATGTTGGTCCCAAATTATCATACATTTTACCGGTAGTCACTGTATATGATCCAGTTTACTGTATTTTGCTCTCCTCGCTTACATAAATTAACCTGCACCCACTAGTGAATCATTTTTGGTTTGTTTCTATGCAGTATTTTTTAATATTACTTTGCGTTTTCTACCTTAGTTCTACTTATCTAACGTTTCTAGACGTATATTACATTATGTTTTTATTAAACTTTACTTATTTAATTATTTTTATTGTGTAAATGTGTATGCAAGTACTCAGAGCTTCTGGAAACCATATGAAATTCCTTGTGTATTACACTATTAGCACAGTGCTGTAAAGGGATCAATTTAGAAATGCAACGAGGGAGTTTTTCAGCATGCTAATCATGCTAGTCTTCATATTCAGTTGTGTCTTAGGCTACTCTGAGTAATGTTCAAACCTTGGTTTTTAAGGCGAGTTTTTTTAGTTGCTTCACCTCTTCATGACGGATTGTTTCCTGTACTCCTCAGTTGTAAGTCGCTTTGGATAAAAGCATCTGCATATGCATAAATGTAAATGTCTCAAATGCAATTCTTTAAAAGAAACAAATCGCTACCACCAAAAACACATTTCGCCAACTTTTAATGCCAATTGCTCTGATCTAAAGAGACTTAAACTAGTCTAACTTTACAAGACCGACTAGTTGTTTAGACACTAGTTGGTAGATTTTAAAAAAAAATGCAGTTTTGCATTTGCTTAGCAGTTACTTTAAGCAAGCAATTGGGATTTGCCATGTGGGTCACGCCCAGTGTGGGGGCTGGGATAAGGAGTTGGGTTCAGATGTGGTTTCCAGAAGAATCTTGGGCACACAAAATCAGCACAAAACCAAAACCACAACAGACTGCCATCTGTTTCGATTAGGAGAATGTGTTATTTATGCAGGCTTTTCAGAGTCACGCATGTTTGAGTGCTGAAATACTGCCAGGGACGTGCCATGCATGGGATACGATGGGCATTTGAGTTTAGAATGAATGCTACAAAAAAAGAAATCAATAAATCTTCTGTTTGTAATGCTTCTCTGCATGCTGTAAAAGAACCACAATCATCACGCAACTGCAAAGGGCAACAATGCAACAACTTTAACACCTAACAGCTCCTACTTGCTTTCAAAACGCACCTATGCAAAGCCACAATATGGGCGGCAGCTGTGTGTTGAATTGTGTTTGTCCATCCCAATAAATTTATTACAAACACATGCTACAACTGAGCATAGGCTCCCCCAAGCAATTTCAAGCCCTCCACACAGCGATACTACAGATCATGAGTGCCTTCAAAAATAAAAACTCTCCAAACTCACAGGGGAACATCCAAAAAGTGAGTTCTGAGGAAAACGAGCACCAGCTCCAAGGGTTTCAGCGCCGCGGGTGCTTCGGAGCGTTACCTTTACAAGGCCATGTTTAATTCATGCGGTGGCTAAAACGAGCACTTGAAGAAAAAGCACAAGGTTGGAAACGAAAGAGAGAGCTTTTTCCTGTGCATTTGAGTGGAAACGAATGGAACAATGGCACAAAAATGGCTAACATGAATGCATATTTCAAATCTAGTAGGGATGCACCAATTTGACAATTTTGGCTGATAACTCTTTATATTTGAAAGCCGACAACTGATATATTGGCTGGTAAATCTAAATCAAAATTTTTGTATCATTTTTGAGAGCCTGATTACAAAAACAAAAGTCTCAGCATTAAAAGCCACATCCCAAACACACAATTATGATCTTATCATTATAATTGTGTCTATATGACAGACTTGCACTGTTTAGCACTTTAACTGTATTTTCCTTTTATTTTTGTGATTTCAATCATATTTCAAGCAATTCAAACTCATCAAGATTTGCATCTGAAGTGTCTGAAACAATACATTATTTATATCAGCTTTAATATATCGGAACATTTTTCTAATTGGGCTGATAATATTAAAAATGAAAATATATCGGCCGATATATATCGTGCATCCCTAAAATCTAGCCAAACATAAATTATAAACTGCACCACAAACCACAAACATATGCATTGCAGGTTTTGGTCAAATTGAGTTAAGTACTTTATTTAATGTTTTAAAATGTGTTATATTTTATTTATAGTATGTTGCTGCTGAAAGTGAATTTCCCCTTTGGGGATTGATAAAGTAATCAATCAGTTAAATAATTTGAGACTAATAAACGAGCATTAATTAACTTTAGTAGAACAAATACTACTAAAAACTTAAAAGCAAATAATAATAATAATAATTTATGACCAATGAGGAAAATACCCCATTTCTTTTGAGTTTGATGCAAATGAGTCGGACATGTGACTGTTTCACTAAGAAATCCCACTATACATGAGTAGTACAGGGAAATGAAGGAGAAAGGGCTGGAAAACCACATTCATGTTTGGAGTGATTAAGGGGCCGTGGGGCCCCAGCAGGAGTCAGGGGTCCACTGAGGAATGCCTTACACCAACATCCAGCAGACCAAACCTTTCCCCATCAAACAACTGATCTACTGAATAATCTGGTTACATGTGACTCGCAACTTGTCTGTTACTAAAATTGAGTTTCTTATTTTTTGTTATTAATTTTATTAGTGGCAGAACTTTAAAGGGGATTAACTTTTGAACTTCTAGTTATTAGTTGTTGTAAAACCCAGAAGTTGCATTTCTAAATTCATCTCTTTAAATGATGACACTACACACATAAACCCACTCAGTCCCAAATTCACCATCTTCAACAATGCAATAAGTGCGCTGTTATTATCAATTACCAATATTTGCTTTTACTTTCAACACTGCCTTGAGTTTTAACATCACCAGTGCTTATATATTTATATTCTGAAGCTGTGATATTTTTAAAAACACGTTTCACAGTAACACGAGTCCCGCGCTGTAATAAATGGATGGAGTTATCACCACAATCTTGCGAACTGTGCAATTCTTTCTGCCAATCGCCCACCCAAGGTCTCTCGGCTGAACAAAAGAAAAGAGACATTCTAGCTGACGGTTTATTAACTGGCTGGCACGGAGAGAAACTGTTTTTCTGCAGTCGAACGAGGAGACGTGAAAGGCTGGCAAACTAAATCCCAGCTGGATGGTGACAGAGGGCAATGAACCCAACAAAACAATGACTGCAGCTGCGCTGTGACGGATGTCTACCACCATCCCACTGACACCAGAATGGAAATATTATAAAAACGGTATCAAATAAACATCTCTGTTCTACTATCCATGCAGACGAGAGAGTGAATCATCTATGAAATGTCAGAGCGGCATCTACCAAGAGTTAATAAAATGATCACGGCATGAAAAGAAAAGTTCAACCACAAACAAAACTTCTCGTATGTTGCTAAACTCATTATAAGCAAGCTAGTCTTTAAGACTTATTTGCCCCTAAATTGACATTAAATGTGAAAAAAGATAATAGGTCTCGACTAGAGCCCGACCGATATGGGTTTTTGGGGGCCGATCCGGATATTAGGGCGTAAAAAACTCTGATATCGATCTATCAGCCGATATTCTTTACGTGCGTACATATTATAGTACAGTACCAGTCAAAAGTCTGGACACACTTTCCCATTGATGTCCAAATGTTTGACTGGTACTGTATATATAATAGCGTATACATAGATTGTACATAAATACAACAGAACAAACATACAAATTAAATAAACTGTTATTTTCAGGTTTTCATAGGTCTGTCTAAACTAGATTTTCAGGTACAGAAATAGTAATCAAAATGTCAAATATCACTTCATAATCATCACTGTAAAAATATAGATTTACCTTTATTAAAGTTATTTACTCAAGAGCCGTGAGTGGTTTTTTTTGTCTTTTGTCATCTCGTATTTTAAGAGACAACGTTTCCCTGCCATTGACGAGATTTTTGCATGCTTTCACTGAAATAGGACACTTCAGATGTGCACTGTTCACGTGATGGGTTTGAATAGCTTGAAATATGATTGAAATCACTTAAAAATTTAAACCAACAGCACAAGTCTGTCATATTGGCTACATAAAATTATAATGAGAAGATCATAATTGGGTTTTTGGGACATGGCTTTTAATGGTGAGACTTTTGTTTTTGTAATCAGGCTCTCAAAAATTACCGTATATACCGAATAGAAGACGAGGTTTGTTTCCTAAAAATAGACTGAAAAATGGGGGGTCGTCTTATATTTGCGATATAGACAAAATCACGGGGGGAAAGGGAGAAAGCAGAGGGAAACAGTAGAGGGCGCCAACACGATAGGCTACGTAATTATTGATAGTTTACATGCACAGCATGCTGACAACGCAAGTAAACCGCGTTTACATGACTTTATTAATAAACCGGGTTATTTCCTTGTAGTGACGTCAAAAATAATAATGTCCGTATCTGACTCGGAGTATTCCAAATGTTACGTCAGTTGTGATGTTAAATAAAGCGTGCACTGTGTCAGCGGGAGATTTATGGCTCATATTATCCCTCATGCGGTTACAGATGCAGCGTTTGGACTGAACATCTTAATGCGTTTAATGGCGCGCGGAAACAGGATGATAGGCAAAAACTACCTGTTCCGACCGGTTTATGCTTAAGCCGTTTATGACATTACTCCGATAAAAGAAAACGGGTTACCGCGTTTACATGACCATGTTCATTGTCGGCTTATTCGGCATAAAGAACGTGCATATAAACACACTCATTGTTATGAATGAAATAGTAAAGCCCCATTTGCTCTGCTGTTCTTATTGCAAGCCCACAGTTTGGTTTGTTTTCAAGACTTCAATGTCAGATGTGTTAGATTAAAAGCAGATTGTTATTTTCGAAGTTCACAGAACCACAATTATATACAAACATAACTAATTTGTGAAAAGGTTATTCATTTTTGTCATTCATTTCTGAACTCATTGACAGAGTGAAATTTATTTTGTGACAAATTAATCCAAGTATTTAATGAATGGTGTTAAAATGTTTTTTCCAATTAATTATCAGTAGTTAAATTATTTTAAAAATAAAAATAAATTATTTTCTGTAGAAAACCAGATTTTTCCAACAAAAATCAATTTTTTCCCCAAAAATAAGTCTTATATTCAGGGACGTCTTATATACGGGTATATACGGTATATACAAATTTGGATTTAGATTTATTGGTCAATATATCGGTTATCGGCTTTCAAATATAAAGAGTTATCGGTATCGGCTAAAACGTTCATATTGGTGCATCCCTACTAGAGGTTGACCGAGAGTGGATTTTACCGATAACTAGGTTGGACTGTACTTGCCGATAACCGATTAATCTGCAAAAACGATGAATCGGTGAACCTCTAATCCCTACCTAAATGGACAAAAAAAGCCGATGAAACAATGTTGGGTGAACCATCTCTTTCAAAAAAAAGAAGTAGCACATGGTCTTCAAGAGTCTTCATGGTCAGAAAACAAGTAATATCAACAAACAATTAGGCAGTGCAAAATTTGAAATGGGATTTCCAAGAATTTAGCCCCACTTAGCCCCAAACATGAAACATTATGTTTGCTAAAATATAAGATCTGGTTGGCACTGGGGTAATTAGATTAGAATAGTTGAAAGTAATCAAAAAACCTTAGTCTTTATGCTAGACATGAAAAACAAAACCTTTCAAAGCGCTTTTTTCAAAAACCTGCTGGCACTGAACGGCATTTCAAAAATAATCAACCGATTTACATCCCAGCTGGGCCGGACACGGTCATAGAGACACTGGATAAAAGCCTCCAGTCAAGAGCAACTTTTACATCCGCTAATGATGCCATACAACTTTAATACACTCGCTTAGTCATTTGCTGTTATTAAAAGACAAGTTTGAACTAATCTGAACGAACCTGATGGGCAGGGCTTGAACAATTACATTCACAAAAACAACAGCACGCTTTACTTCCTGTCCATTCTAGCAGAAATATGGCACAGCATCTGAGAAACGCGGTGAAAGGAAAAGCAGGATTAGTGGTATTGAGCTGTTAGACGTCATCCAAGCTTCAACAAAAGTGGCGAGTGAATTCGAGAAACGTCTTTTTAGAAGCTCCTCTCATGAAGGACTGCTGTTCATTATCTCGCTCCCGGCAAGAGCGTCTCTGACCTTCTGCTGCCAGCCCTGGAGTTTCTCATCTGTTTGTGTTCTGTCATCCCACTACAAAGAGACCTGCTCCTTAAAGCGGCTCTGTCAAGATATACTCTGACAAACCGCCAACAGATGACACATCCACTGTGAAAACACCGCAAAGACAAATCACCAAGAAATGCATCAAATACATCTCATACTGTAACCTTCATCTAACATACTGAATGTTTCAACAGCTTCTTTACACCAGGTAATGACAGGAAGAGGGATTTACTGAACTTAGTACAAATCAATTCAACCCTGGCAATGCATTCTGGGAAATGATGCGTTTTACACGCTGTTTTACAGAATTAAGTGATTAAATATGATGAAATTCATAAAGTAAATACTAATTTATATAGGTGGAATTTCAATCTATCCATCTGAAACGTATAGGCGTTTAAAGTTTTTCGACAAAACTTTCAAACAAATGCAAAAGTTAAGAAAACGTATTTACTTGTTTTATGAAGTTCTTTGCATTTCAATTCTTGAAATGGCACACGACTCTTTGTAAAACATCAGATCAGTTTTCTTCTTGGTGACGGGCTTTCTTAAAGGCATAGTTCACCCAAAAATGTAAAAAAAAAGTAAGACCTTCGTTCGTCTTCAGAACACAAATGAAGATCTTTTTGATGAAATCCGAGAGCTCTCTGACCCCTCCACAGACAGCAATTGAATTACCACTTTAAAAGGTCCAGAAAGGAAGTAAAGACATCGTTAAAATAGTCCATGTGACTCCAGTGGTTCAACCTTGATGTTATGAAGCGAAGAGAATACTTTAGTGCGCAAAAACAAACAAAGAAAACAACTTTATTCAACAATCTCGTCTTGTCTGTGTCAGACTCCTACGCTGTTTACGTAGTAAATACAGTGCAACGCTTCCGAGTTACATATTTCTCCAGAGCTACACCAGAACGCTGGCTCACCATTGGCCGATGCTGGTCACGTGATGCATGCACCGTGATGCCGACACAGAAGACAAGAAATTGTTGAATAAAGTTGTTATTTTTGTGCACTAAAATTATTCTCAACACTTCACAACATTAAGGTTGAGTCACATGGACTATTTTAACAAAGTTTTTAATACCTTTCTGGACCTTGAAAGTGTTAATTATATTGCTGTCTATGGAGGGGTCAGAGAGCTCTCTGATTTAATTTGGTTTAGTTTACAGGTTTGGAACGACTTGAGGGAGTGGAATTAATGACAGAATTTACATTTTTGGGTGAACTAACCCTTTAAAGCTACACCATGTATTTTATCGCTGCTAGAGGTCGCTAACCTCTTCAAAACAATAAAAAAAAGGTGTAGATTGAGTGTGGCATCATACCGATCTAATAATGTTGGGGAAATTATGTTTATGGATGAGTGTTTTTAACATGTGCAGAGGGCGCGATTACTAATAAGAGACAGATATCAGCACACACGAGTCCCGGGGGATATAAAGAAATGAGGACATTTCATTCTACCGAACGACCCACAAGTGCTCAATTACTTCTCATACAGATCCATTTATTTGACCAATTAAAACAGTGAGGAAACGCAATGCTGTTTCACTCGGTCTTCATGTGTTAGTTTGTTGGCTGTATGAGACTAGCAGTAGCTACATCATATTGATATTATAATATTTCATCGTGTTGAGCATTTGCTCACCTTTCTAATAAAGCACATGAACGGCTTCTCTGTCAAGTTGAAGGTTTTTGCAAAGCTCTCGCCATCTCGATATTGGTCCTCTTTTGATTTCTCATTTTGTACCAAAGTCTGATTGCCATGGTCCGTAATGTTTGAACATCTGTTGCCATGGTTTCTATAGCAGTAAAAGCAGAAACCGAGAGTAACACGGATATGACGCCATTGACAGGCGACTCCCTCACAATTTTCTCACGATTTACAAATGGTTGGAATATTTCGGACACTGTATTTGACTGAACAAAATATAACACTGGCCTAGTGGTTTTTGGATATTACTGCAAAAATCGTACATATTGCACCTTTAAGACAAACCGCAGATATGCTATGGTAAACATTTGCATAAATACATTTAGCGATTTTATCCAAAGCAATTTCCAAGAAATTCAAGTACAATGATCTAGAATACAGTGAAACAAACCATCCCTACTGGCCAATTATTTCAAATGATTTGTAATGCTTTAGAATTTTAGAATGTTGGAATGTTGTCCAGTTATTTACAATAATAGAACACTGGCGCATTCTTCAAAACATTTCTTTAACTCCTAAAGGCGACTCGACTAAAGAGGTTTCCCACCAGCCAGCCAGCTGTCTTCTGGATCTACTGAAGTCATCCCTTCAGAGACGACAGACACAAACAGGAAGATTCCTGTGTTCAACCAACAGCCTCCCAGCAGGCTTTGTTCAGCAGCCTCCACCCTCGCCTCTGCGTGACCCAGCTCAGAGGAAGCATATAATTGTCTTCCCCCCCACAGGGAATGTGCCAGGAGCTCATAACAATGACTAAGAGGGCATTTCACTCACACGTCTGATATGACACTAAAGCGGCTTCAACTTCACCATGGAGATTTGAGGAGGAAAGCAGAGCCAGACTGAACCAGGACTGAGACGCTTTGCTGATCACAGAGAGGAAATTTAACATATTAAAAACATCCTCAAACAGAAACAAACCTAACTTTTATAGTTTTATGTCCTGAAGCAAACAGGGAAAAGCATGAATGGGTCATTTGTTCTCAAATTAGGAATAAATGCAGTGAAGCTAATAGGGCTGTCATTTTTGAGAAAAATCTAATTCGAACGGATATAAAATATCAAGCAATGTATTCGAATATATTCGAATATCTACCGTTCGCAAAGACCCGCCCCCTTTAGTTACTTTTGCTATATGTCCGACAAGCCATGGCGCTCTCACACACACACACACACGTTCTCATTAGGAGAAAATCCATCACGGAGAAAAGAGGACACTGACAACACGCCGACAGACAAGACAGAGCAAGTTACTTTTGATATGAAACAAAATCTTAACTTTCAAATTGTCTTTTTTAAAAGAAATGTAAACAATAAATACCGTTTTGTGGCTCTTTAATGTGTCGTGATCGCTGTAGTGCCTCAGTTAAAGCTGCTTGTGAACCGATCATCTCTTCCTTCTAGTTCATTGATAAGCATCAAATAAACATGAATGAACACTAACAGAAATGTTGTTTCAACCGCGGATAGATGTCAGTACACACCGTTTTTCAAGTTCAAGTCCACCAACGTTAATCTACGAACTCTCCTGACTGCTTTGTCGGACAAAACGGAAAATTCGGCAGTTTGACTGCTCAGATCTACTGTTAATCAAACTTGCTGCGAAGGGTGAATTGTCCGCTCAGGCTGGCCGTTATAAGAGTTATCATTCCATTTTCAAAACAGACTGGCCATTATTCGCTTGATTTGGTCATGGGCCTATGCTACAATACGTTTAGAGCGCCCTCTATTGGATGAGAGAGGGCAAACAATAAACTGAAAAACAAAAGGTCTAATCATAGACTGTTAAAAATGCGCTACATGGCACTTTAAAAACCGGATAGTTTATTTGTAGTTCGATTACGGATATTTCACGTCATATTCGAATGCATATTGCATATTCGAATATCGAATAAAATGCATATTCGAATATCGAATAAAAAGTGACAGCCCTAAAAGCTAATCAATATAAAGAGTTCTGGGAAATCTGGTCCCATTATCGAGTGGAAGGATTATTTGATCTCCACATGACCACAAGATACGTATGTGCTCAACATCTGAAAACAAACCCTCATTACAGAGACGCAGCTAGATGGATCAAATATTCTTGATATATTCACAATGATTGTGCTGATGATTTTAAATTAAGCAAAAAATATTGTTAATATTTTATATAGACTTTTAGTAGCGACTATTTTAAATTAGGGATGCACAATATATCGGCCACCATATTGGTATAGGCCGATATATGTTTTTTTAATGTTATTGTTGTCGGCCCGATAATAGAATTTGTCTGATATATTAAAGCCGATAAATAATGTATTTCATATTTCGATATATAATGTAGCTGAGACACTTCAGATGCGCACTGTTCACCATGACAGGTTTGAATTGTTTAAAATATGATTGTAAATACTTCAAAAAAGGAAAATACAGATCATGTCTGTCATATCAGCTACATAAAATTATAATGAGAACATCATAATTGTGTTCCTCCACACCAAACTCACTCATCCATGTCTTTATGGACCAATGTTTTGTGCACTGGTGTGGAGTCATGTTGGAACAGGAAGGGGCCATCCCCACAAAGTTGGGAGCATGAAATTGTCCAAAATGTATTGGTATGCTGAATCATTAAGAGTTCTTTTCACTGGAACTAAAGGGTCAAGCCCGACTCCTGGAAAACAACCCCACCCTGTAATCCCCTGTCCACCAAACTTTACACTTGGCACAATGCAGTCAGGCAAGTCCTGTTCTCCTGCCAACCGCCAAACCCAGACTCATCAATGGGATTGCCAGAGAAGCGTTACACCACTGCTTTCCACGCTTTGCATTTCACTTGGTGATGTAAGGATTGGATGAGCTGCTCGGCCATGGAAACCCATTCCATGAAGCTCTCTACGCACTGTTCTTGAGCTCAAGGCCACATGATGTTTGGAGTTCTTTAGCTATTGACTAGAAAGTTGACCGTGGAATATTCAGTAGTGATGAAATTTCACGAATAGACTCGAGTTCACTGAGCTTCTGAGAGTGACCCATTCTTTCACAAATGTTTGTAGAAGCATTTGCATGCCTAGTGCTTGATTTATACACCTATAGGAAGTGATTGAACACCTGAATTCAATGATTTGGAGGGGTGTCCCAATACTTTTGGCAATATAGTGTATATAGCAAATCTCAAGTTCTTGATTGTTTATATCGTAGCAAAATGTAAATATTATCACCCAGCTCTAATCAGCTAAATGCATCTATAAGGCGTGTAGACATTATACACATTTACATCATGATGTTCTGTAAAGGTACTTTGAAACATGCATTTTGAAAAGCAATATAGAAATACATTTTACTAACCACTTTATGTTTTCAGATAATATTGCCAAAGGCAAAAAAGAGATATAAGCTAAAGCTGCCTTAGCACCAGCCCCAACACTGCAAAAGAGAAAATCTCACGTTGTTTGTCTTTTTTTTTTTGTCAGCTAACCGCCTCTGAGTCAGGCAGGACTTTGAGGCTGTGGGGGAGGAGACAGATAAAAGGATCTTTATGGCGGGTTTAAGAGAAACAGAGAGGGAGGCTGGGAGCCAAACACAGATCCGCTGTAGTGGAACAGATTCACTGGTGACGACACTTAATGGTCACGGCTGGGGTTGAACATTTCAGTCAATAATCAATGTGTGCCTTCTAAGCTGATTTCTACGGGAAAATTAGTAGATGACATTAGTCAGCGACAGCAGTGTGACATGATAAAAATCATGTAAACTGGTTTTAAAATCTTAATTATGTATCAACAATTCGTCAACAGAAGCATTACAAAATCCCATGACCTACAGGCATAATTTAAACTTCTGCATGTTGGCCATTTTGAACGAGAGCATGACAGATAAATCAACCGAGAACTTAAGCAGTCAGAGAAGAAGAGAGTTCTGGATATTTGGGTCAAGCATCGAGCGACAGGGGGCCAAACAGCCGCAAACGTCCTTTCAAGCCTCATAAAACGAGGTTGAATGAGCTGCCATTCCAGTGAAATCACAGCAAGACCACTGCAATCTAGATCAAGCCAAAACCTAGTGAGCTGTCTACCTAGACAGCATTTAAAGACTGTTCAGGACTGCCTTACAAGTCAGCTGCACATAACACAGAATGCATTGCAACAAATGTCCAAGATGGAGGACGAAATGGTTTGCTGCATTGCTGCTAACATTAAACTATTAAATCCATTTTAATTTGGTATGTGTCCAATGTTAAATCACTTACCAGATGCCATTATCTATACCAGAACTAACATGGCATCAAAATTCACAAGCAGCTGTGCGCAATTCATGCCCTGCAGATGAAGTTCACTTTAAACTGTTTAGTCTAGTCCAGGTGGAAAGTCCTGAGAGGCAGCTAAAGGGATATAAAATCTGTTCCATCCATCCCTCACTTTACCTTTCTTTTCCACTTCCTCTCCCTCACGGTCACTTTCCTGTCAGTCATCAGGTTCAGTTGGCGGTCAGTAGATGCGACAGCAAAAACCCTCTCAATCTAATTTCCTCCAGCAGTCTCTCTCCGCTTCACCCAAATTACTCTCCGCTGAAAGCCAAATGAGAGTCTGAGCGGGGATGGCATCACCTGGGTCCTTCGCACAGCCCGTTTCTATCTCATTTACATGCTGCTTGAGTTTCCAAAAGCTACAGTTGGTATCTGTGCTTGATTGTTGTGGAAAGTCTTCAAGTCGCAGAGGGAGTTCAGAAAACGTTCGCTCCGAAAAGAACATATGCCAGATCACAACCGGTTTATTTACACTCTAATTAGAACAATCCCTCGAGGACAGGAGAAGTCAGAAAACTCTTTGAGGAGCGCCGCTAGTCAGCGTAAGTTTTCAGATAAATCCCTTTAGCAAAGACGTAACAGATCAAGTTTCTGTTAAGAAAGAACGAGGACAGCAAGAAAAACAAAAGACAACGACCGGGCTGAAGTGCAAACACGTCTTGTGGATGGAGCCGCATGATTCATCGAAATTATCAAATTGCGAAGGCTGCAGATTAAATCAATAAAAATGCACGCGCTGCGTGTTTCAGAGTAAAGCGTGGCACTGTGTGTCCCATCAAAATAAACATTTGTTGGCTTAACGTTTGATAATGAAGAAATTAACACTGCCATAAAAATTTGCATCAAGGCAAAGCAACCAAATTTTGGAAACTTCCCAGGCTAAAATGTTTTGTCTGAAGAAAGACAAACATAAATAATGATGAAAGCCAAAATATTAAATATCACAGATTTATATTGACTGGGGGTGGGGGGGGGTCAATATAACAGTTTTCACCGGATATCTGAAGCCAAATTACAGGGGTGTTAAAATGACTTTAGAAAGATGGCAGCATCATTGTTTTTGTTTTTTCACAGAGTAATCTATAAGTAAAAATTTAAACTTTGCTGCACTATATGCCAATAGTGACAGTTCAAAAATGGGGGGAAAAAAGCACTTATTGTGTTTTTCGCCCCAAGTTTGCATGCCTGTAACTCAAGAAGTATGAAGATATCCTTTTATAGTTTGGTTTTTAATAAACATTTATTTTGGTAACTCCAATTTAAATACCCTCGATGGTTCAATAGCAGAGATATGGAGATCCAAATGCGGATCCATGAGTAAATTGAGGACATTTTCAGTGGTCAAAAATCAATTGTGGGTCACTTTGCACACAGCTGATGCTTTTTCTTTTAAAGAAGAATATCTGAGCAAAAACTAATGTTGAAACTAGAAATGTATCTTGTTTGTTTTCTATCAACACATACCTGAGTGCAATAAATTTATTTAGTAAATTTTCATTCTCAAGGCCCTATATGGTTCAATCCCAGAGATCTCAATGCAGCTCCATGTTCAATTTGTTGTATTTTACCCATTGTCAATGGTCAAAAACCAAATGTGGTCAAAAACCAAATGTGGTTCACTTTGCTGACACTTATTGCATTTAAAGGGGAATGTCTGAAGAAAAAATAATGTTGAAACCAGTCTATCAAAACAATTGCATACAACACGTCTCTCTGAGTGCCAAAAACACACTGAAATGGTCAAGTTGAGGCACATTAACTTTAATGTGCCTCCATTAAAATCAGTCATATTTTCCCCTCATATCATGCACTTGTTGAGTTGTGCTTCTTTAAGGTCCTGATCTCATTCTGATAAGATCCATACGAGACGGGAAGGAGAATAAACTATTTAGTTGAGCTACCGGGATGACTGCTAGCGCGCGGTGTGTCGGGGCATGACAGCTCAAGTTAGCATTTAAATTCAGCTCGCCGGTTCAATGACAGCCTGCGGGCTCTGCCTGCGACTCGAGTCCTGCATACAAACATGCCAGCCAAGATCTATGGAAACAAAAGCAGGTTTCTCTTAATGCTAAGAACACAAACGTGCTCCTCTGACATTCCTGATCTGCAGTACATCTCCAAGTAATTAACTCCTACAAAATGAATATGAACGGCCATCCTATAATCTCTCTTTTTGGTTCTTCACAATGGATCTTTCATTATTATGAAGGACTTTACGTTTAAGCTAGTCTCTCATTCTGTCTTCTTGAAACAAAAATCACTTTAAGCAGCTAAACAGCACTGAGGTCTGATCGAGGATGAAAAGGCTTCAGAAAAACGCAGTCCTCGACATGTTTTGGCATCTCATGAATGCAGACGCAGCCATCCGTCACGGCGCTAGATACCTCTGACAAACAAGTACGCTTGTCTACTAGCTAAATATTCCTGTAGGTGTTCATTTCAAATCTTGATTGGTTGGTTCAAGGACGGAAACATCACATGACCGTGAGATGTGTTAGTCTAGTGATTAGGGGTCGCACTCATTTTTACCAATACATTTCCATGGCTTTTAAGGCAAATATTCATGAGCTAATGTTCCATAATAGTCTATGTATCAAACGTATTATAACATATCTTAAATAAAATGAATGGCTATTAATGCCATTTGTTTGCTTTTTGTTTGTTTTAATAATAAGCAAATGCTGTGACTGTGCCAGATATTACTCCACGCAGAGAACATAATGTCACACGACTGAATGCTAAATATTGTCATTTCAGCACCGAGCTGATCATATGATCAAGTCGGAGACCAGAAAACACATCGGACCGGTTTTAATTCTGCACAGAATGATAAAATTTTAAAGCGATATGGAGGAGGAGAAACGGTCAGAGATTAGGAGGAAACTGCGGCTTTACTAAGCTCAATGGCTCTGAACTGTGATATAGCCTAAACGAAACGCTATTGGCTAGTTTTAAAAAAGGGGAGGGGCTGATTGATATGCCCTGCCCTGTCTTCCTGTTTCAGTGGAAATTACATCACACATTGAATAATTTGTGCATTTCAATTTGTGCACATCACACATTGAATAATTTTGTGCATTTTAAAGTCCCTTCATTGGGACTTTAAGAGCGAATGCACGGATCCAATATACTGCTACACGTTTGTTCACTTAAGGCATAACCAACTTTGTTTACCAGGCATTTTTACATAATGTGTGTGTTTAATTGGCCGTTTAAGTGCAATAAGCCACAGAAAATAACTTGTTTGGTACTCACCAGCTGCTTGCAAGGCGCTTTATGTCGAGTACCGATTATTTTATCGTTGTTTGAATGTTTAAATTGGCAAGATTTAAAAAGCGTGCAAATTTTTGTTATGAATTATGATACAATAGTGGCACAATTAGGCAAGTGACAATTCAGTAAACTGTCCCGAAATGCGAGCGGCAGCGTGCAGTTTGCTTGTAGCGCAGACGCGATGTGCTGATGTGAAGCCATTTGTGCATTCGGGAATGATTCGGAAAGATGTGCCAGGACAAGGAAGTATAAAAGCTGTTCTACCATCCTTCCAGCTGCACTTCTGCAAGCTGTAACATCTATAAATAAATTGTCAATAAAGATGAACACCATCAGTTGCTTGGAGAAAGAAAACAGCCTGTGCAAAAACACCGGTGTAATTAAATAAAGATGAAGCCACTGCCTCAGATCATTCTCATGATGTTTGTACTTCCTCGCTCCTCCACATTCACAGCAGTTTAGCACATTACCAGGAGAGGATCTCAGCACATCTGCCTACGACTCAATATCTGCAACTGACGGAGGCACAATGAAAACAAACACGCAAGGACACACAAATGAGCACCATCTGCAAATGACAAGGAGCTCTGCATGAAGACGAAACGTTTCAGGGAACAAATTAAACACTTGTCAAGTGCCAAATGAGCATAAAATATACTCTGTCCAATGCTGATACCAATGTCTTAAAGATTCCAACGTTCAAGAACTAATAAAATCACAAACTATTTTTCACATGGTGATAATACCAAATTTAAAGGTTCTGCCCAAATGTTTTGCTATTTTAAACAGCAAAAGTGACACAGCAAAGACATATATTATTGAGATCCAACAACAAAGCATAAGTAGCTATACATAGCACTGTCTGGTCAAACATATCTACAACCAGGATCTAAAACGTATTGCCACATCTGCCAGTGGTAACTGCAGAAAACGTACCGGCCATAAATATAGTATGTTTTACCAGCTATGAAGCTGTTTTTACAAAAACAGTAAGTAATGACTCCAAAATTTTATATACAATTGAAAATTCACAATTCTCTATTGCAATTTTGATACCACAGCAAATGCTGGGCAGTTTATATCAAAAATTTATATCACAGTATTTTTCTAAATTATATTGGTTTCGCAGTATATGACAGTATTTTTTCCCCCTATGCATAACTAGGTGTTAACCACATTTTCTTCTGATTGAGAGAGGAAATACTGCAGTAGATTGACTAGAATGTCCTATTTTACTGTCATGACGAGTAAATACAGTAGAAAAATTCCACACTTGAGTTAATACAGGTTTGCAAAGTCCCACAAAAAGACACAGACCTGCACACTCATTACAGACACCTGAATATTACAATATGACCACAGAGAGAAAATAAATTGAGGGCACCGTAAGCACTTTAAAAATCTACAACAAACTTTTAAAACGAGGGAGAAACACGGAAGAACCTTTAAAAGGTCTAAGGGTATTTTCAATACATTTCAGAGCACTA
The DNA here is from genome assembly GCA_023029165.1 of Gobiocypris rarus. Lineage (NCBI taxonomy): Eukaryota > Metazoa > Chordata > Actinopteri > Cypriniformes > Gobionidae > Gobiocypris > Gobiocypris rarus. The sequence goes on along the minus strand of CM040913.1, from coordinate 8,112,887 downwards.
CCGTCTCTAAACGAATGACACATAAGTTTAACACAGAAAGAATAAAGCAGTTACTTTTTTGCACATTCTTTGAATTGTCAGTCTATTTATTAATTTACATCATTGTCTTCCGTACAGCAAAATAATCAATGGTGTCATTGAAGTGTCCTTTGCATACATTTAATTTGAACAAGACGTGATGAAATATGAGCAATGCATGGTGCTGGTTTATGTTTAGAGCACTAGAGTATATGAAATAGGTCCATAAAAAACTAAAACGCGCTCGCACCGGTCTATATGTGCTGTATGATCCATGTGGAGAACGTTGTTAACCTCATCGAAGCGCTCCGCGCAGAAACCGTTCTCGCTCGCGTGCCTCGTGTAGTTTGAATTCTCCGCTGTAATCAAGGGTTGAATGCGAAATCACCCACTATAACCTCAAATAGGGCATTATTTGAGGGGACAGCTATTTGTAGCGGTGTCAGAAACCATAGTGGATGTTCTTGAGTGCACTCATTCAATCTCGCATTGCATCGCAACAACAGCGTTTCGAACGCTGTTTAAGCGACATACCGGTATTGAGGAGGTATAATCAAAAAATATATCATAAGAAAAATAAATACCGGTATTCGGTATGAACCGGTATACTGCCCAGCACTAACCAGAGCTTAAACTAACTATAACTTACATAAAATTAAAACATTAATCAAAGACAAGCAACCAGTCAACAGTAGAATAAGAACAAATAATCAAGTAGATTTCAAGAAGATACAACAGTAGTTATCAGGTTCAGAAATGTAACACCTTAACACATGGCCTTCACTGTATAAATTAAACATCCTTAAAGGGTTACTTCAGCGATTAGCATCAAGCTTTGTATCAGTAGAAACCCGGGAGTATATTCAAATTATTGTACTTTCCCCCCTCATATCCCCTTGAGACGAGAGAATTATGTTTTTTATTTCTGGAAAAAATCCTGCGATGTTGAAAACAAACGGAAATAGCACCCACTGCGGGCAATAGTCTTTAGACTTTTTCTGGCCAAAAAATCCTCAGATGACACAAAATTACAATATTTGCGTCATCGGAGGAGTTTTTGTCCAGAGGCTAAAGACTACAGGCAGCAGGAGGCGCTATTTCCACATGTTTTTTACATCGCACTCACAGCACTCGGCTCGGGGAGCTGCAGAGATTCATTTTCATTTTAATCACTTGTTATTTTTTGACATAATTTTGTGTGAATGTGTCTGCTCCAAGATGACGTGAAAGAGAGCTCAGTTTAGTATTTGCGCGCTGTCTGAGCTTCCAAGGTGCGCCCTTTGGATGTTTGCACACACAAACCTTTCTACACAGCGTGCGAGTAACAAAATTAACTTCCGTGAGGATGCAGCACTGGCCCGTCAACTGTCCCGAGCGTCATTCAACACCGTTTTTTACTCGCATTTGGCGAGTGTTAATTTTAGGCCATGTCCACAACTGAACATTTGAGGCCCATTTGAAGCTTCTTCATTTGAGGAGGTTTAGCAAAGACTCAGAAGTGTCAAAAGTAGACTGACGCATTGAAGCTTCACCACTGCTAAAGAAAACTCATAAACCATTAGGTAGAACAACAAAACAATAACACAGACTAAGAAAACTCAACTGCTGCTAAAAATATCAAGCTCCATAAAACTTCCATTAATTATAGAATCGAATTATCAATTTACTAAAATTTTCCAAGTAAAAGTCAATGAATAAGCTCCCGATCTGGACTTTGAAATCAGTTCAAAAATCCCACTAGAAAGGAAAATGAAAACAAAACCACCCCCCAACGGTAGGTTGAAGACGAGGCCGTAACTCACTGCGGTTCAAGACAGTTACATGGCTTTTATGAGGGGTGTAAAATCCTGAATGGCGTCCCGATCTAGAGTGTATGTAAGGACTTCAAAACACTCCTGGATTCGTCCAGCAAACCGTTCATCTTTCACTCTGCTAGAATCCACTTGGGTTCCTGCCAAATGGCAGTATGATAACAAAATGTCAGAGCGAGAGAGTGACTTTGCAGACGTTATCCTGAGCTCACCTCACCGCACTCGGCGCAGGAATAGAAATCCCCAGCAAGCCATTTATCTCCAGGAGGCTTTGTTGTGGATCAGGACAACTCAGACCACAACTGCACCTGATGCCAAAAAGGCTTCTGCTGGATACTGAACACGAATCAAACCACACAATGGTTGATCGGTAAAAGGTTTTAATGCAAAATCAATCAAAAATTGGTTTAAATCACTGTGACAGAGAGGTGTAGTGCTTTGATGGCAACAAGAGCAATACAAGACGCCAATGTTCAACAAATAACTACATTTTATAAACTATTTTCCCAATACAATAATCTCAAACTGGCCAAATGAGTTTCGAACCAAGAGCCTAGTGACATAATTAGGTTCATAAACTATACACGCTAACGCAACAGAAGAAAGCATCAAGGACAAAATAAAAATCCTGTGTAAATCTTGAATAAAGCTCAGATTTCAGGTGCTTTTCCACATAAAGCCAGAAGCAATCTAGGGAAACTAGGTAATATAACCTCCAGAGTCAGAGTTTCGGTCAATGGAATGGGGAACTACCATAATAATAACACTTAACACAAATCAGAGCACCACCACATTGAATAGTCCAGGAGCGCAATTCAAAACGAAAGCCATAAACCCTAAAAACGTGCCATAAAGTCAGGTACTTTCCAAGCGCACTGTATTCTCATTTCCAGAACTGTATGTGTTTTGACCGTTATGAGTGAACAAAGCCACTTTTGCTGAAATGCACCCATCTACTCACAGCATTAGCATTTCCAGTTTGCGGTGTAGCTTTATGAGTTTGTTTTTATATTTTATATACTGTGTCATTCCATGTCAAATCAACCCAATTTTTGATACTTTGGGCAAAGAATATTTAAGGAACTCATGTTCTACGCTACGGTGTTGAGAGAAAAAAAAACATTTCTAGTTTCAGCATTATTTGTTCTTCAGATATTAATCTTTAAAAGAAAGAAGTATCAGCTGTCTGAAAAGTAGGGGTGGGAATCTTTTGTCACCTCACGATCTGATCCAAACATTATTTCTTATTAATTAATTAGCTTACCAACTTGAAAACCTTTACAAATGTAATTATGAGTACTTTTTAAAACAACTGTATGTTGTAACAATTGTAAGAATTTTAATCTAATGCAGCTTCAAAACATAAAAAGCAAGTAGTTAATAATAAAGAGGAACAAAGAGTGAGTATTTAAGACTGAACATTTCCATTCAAGAAGTGTGAGTGATTTCTGTGAGAAATTCTCAGAATCATTGGAGAGAGAATCGCAATGCAAAAATATACCCACATTTGGTTTGTTGGTCACTGAAAAGGTACAAATGACCAATTTACTCATGGATCCGCATTAGGATCTCCATATCCCTGGGAGTGAACCTTCACGGGCCTTTAAAATGGAGATAACAAAAGAAATGTTTGTTAAAAAAACAAAATCTAAAAGGATATTAAGATATCTTCAATACTTCTTGAGTTACAGGCATGCAAACTTGAGGTAAAGAACACAATAACTGCTTTTTTTCCCATTTTTGAACCGTCACCATTGGCATATAATGCAGCAAATATTGCTAAAGTCAACAGATTGCCCTAATAGAGCTACCAATCTCATAAAAATAAAATAAACATGCTGGCATCTTACTAAAATAATTTTTACACCGCTCTAATTTGGCTCTCAGGTGAAATTGTCATTTTGACCCTCCTCTACAAAAGCGGAGGATTAGGGTCTAGGATTGGTTAGGGTCTTCTTCATTTATGTATTTCTTTCACCAAAAAAAAAAAACATATCAAAGTTAAATCAGGGATCTCTGGTTGAGTTGATAATTGCATTCAAAGAATACAACCAACACTGAACTAACAACCATTTCACCATCAAAAACATTGGGCGTCGCGTTTTCAGCACACGCATTGAAAGTAGACCGGTCATGATTCCTTGATTAAATTAGATTGCAAGATTTTTTTTTTTTAAATCCTCGAATGCAATAGTGCTACTGTGAAATCATAATCTGAGAAAATAAAGCAATGTGTTGACTTTGAAACAAGAGTATATTTTAAATTAAATGCATCTGTGGTGAAATTACTCGATTTTCACATCAGTACATGTTTATTTTAATGCGAACAATGTTCTTTCATTTTAATGCAGCAGTGCAAAAATAGACTCGGTACGGAAACAATCGCCGCACTGCTGTATACGCACCGCACCTGGACCCGACTCACGGACAGCATCCATGTGCAGTGTGAAAGCTGTAATCCATTAACATGGGTACGGGGAAAAAAACGCACCGCACATGGAGTGTGTGTGAAACGGGCGTTAAGTGGCATAATTTTGCTAGATGATCTAAATGTTACAGCTGTAACGATATATGAACCAATCAGCATCCAGGAATGCAACTAAACATCAAGAAGACTCAGTCTTGGAGCCTCAGCAGAACATGATCAGAGCGTCTTTGCCATTGCAGCGTGAAATTTTGGCAGAAAAGGTTGTTTTGGACTTAATGGAAACAGACGCTGCCAAATGTCAAGAGACAGTAATTTGAGTGAATTGAACTTGATGATGTTTCATTAGTCGAAATGACTCAAGTCTTTGAACCTGTGGAAAAGCACCTCGGTCCACTCCATCGACACCAAGAATGCTGGCAGACCTTGAATTATTAATGCAAAGTGTAAATTTTCATGGCTTTTGTGTGTGTGAGCAGCTGAATCTCTGATCGTCAGCGGAGCAAATGTCAACGCTGGCTCACTTAAAGAAGAGGACGTTTTTTTCCACAAAGATTGCGCAGTTTCAGGACAGGAATGAGGAAAGACACTCAAGGGATGATTCTGCCCTTCAGCAAACTAAACAGGACAAAATAATTACTGGAGTAGGAAGACAAACTGACACCAAAACAAATCAAGCTGCTGTTTTTCCTGATAAATGACCCTTGTTCTACCAAACTGCTTTATAAATGCACTGCAGAAACATGAACGTTTTCTGTGTGCGTGCGTGAGTGTGTGTGTGTTCACCCAACAAAGACAATTCTGTCGTTTCCTCAAACAAAACAGGCTTGACTTTTCTGAGAAATTTGGAAAAGCATACCAGTCGCTTTTTTTCAAGAGTGCAATAGTCCGGAAGAAAAATTCCCATTAATTTTCCCCATTTCTCAGATAACAAGATTTTTAATTGATGGTTTGTTGAAGCCACCAACCCACAATATTAACTAATTTTAAATAATCATGTTTAAGGGTGAAAAAACTACATTTCCCATGATTTTACAAAGAAAATCCCCAATTCACTCCAGTAAAGCACTGCATTTGATGCAATCTATGCACATATGATCAATAGTGATACAATTAATAGTTTTACATTTATCTAGCGCTTTATGTTCGTATATAAATACTTCATGGGATTGTAGTTCTTTCCCTCATTAGCTCTTTTTTGTTTAAAGGGGTACTTCAGCGCTGAGAAGAGGAATCTGTATTTAAACTGGGTCATTTATAAATTATTTTTGAAGTTGGTGCCTTCTAGACTGAGAAAAGACAGAAAATGTATTTTTGGCTCATGTGGGTGAAAGACAACAACTCCCAGAATGCACTTGCTTTGCTGCCCTACTAGGCCACTCCCAAAGCCATGGCTACTGGTTCACTTGCCCACCGCAGCACCGCCCCTACCGTTATTTTCATTTTCTTAGTAATAAAACCATTTAGTTCAGTTAGAGAACAGACACTACAATTAAAAACTGAACGTGTCTGTTCAATATAATGTGAGTGAGCACGATAATTATGATATACACATACCGGATTTCTACTGATACAAAGCTTAAATCGCTGAAGTAACCCTTTAATTTTCAAATTCAAAGTTTGTAATTATAACATTTTCAAAAGTCCATAAAGGAAATATATTTTCGAAAGCAAGGATGCGGAAAAAATGGCCAGTCACTGTTGCACTCTATAGGGACTGGAGCTTTCAAGCTTTAAAAATGACTTGTGCGACAGTAAAGCAACACCAAAGTCATGGGTTCCCCAAGCAATGCATTAACTGATAAAACTTTAATTCAGTCATTTGGAAATGCATAAATGTAACGCAATGTCTTAAAGTCATATGATACATTTGGGTCTGTTCCTCATAAAAAAGCTCTCATATGATTTATTGCCTGAGTAGCATAGACTACTGTCAATTTGGAGCCTGAATATTCACTGTTTTATGTTCAATAGATTGCTTATGGGAGCGTGTGTGAACACATTATGGGCTGATTACTGAGCTGTAGTTTCAAATCCCAAATGCACTGACAGCATTGCCAATGATACTTTTCTGTTATCAAACATTTTAGTGAACAGAGCAAATATTGCATTAAACATTTACATTTTTTACGCTTCCATTGAATTGCATGAAACATATATCAACCACCTGCTCTCTAGATCTGCCATTAAAAGCCATATCAGTCACTAATGATTATACCACGATAACCTAATATACTAAAGCATGGTGCGTTCCCTCACTAAAACTACAGTACTACAGTACTGTTATGATATTTTCATTGATATGGTACTAAATATATCATTGTATTTACATGACACTCCAAAAAACTTCCAATACTACAGTACTACTATGGTAAATGGCCAAACACATGGTAATACCATGATGATACTATCATAATATGCATCCCGAAGCATGGTAATACAATGGTGCATAGCTTAAAAACATGGTAATACCACAATATGATATCATAGTACATGTTGAAAAC